>JAPKLW010001995.1:13790-90323 GCA_026898455.1 Plectranthus barbatus
GAGTTGTGGGTTGATCAAGAATCAAATTTATAAGTGCATAAATGAAGAGTTCGATACAAACCACGATATCTCCATCATCAAAGAATGAGACTCTTTGAAAACTTGTACCAAATAGATCTTCTCGATGAGTTCTACAAGTATGTTCCACACATTTAAGCATCTGAGTTGTGGGTTGATCGGGAATCAACGTTATAAGTGCTTAAATGAAAAGTTTGGTACAAACCACAATATCTCCATCAACGGAGGATGGAACTCTTGGAAAACTTGTGCCGATTCAATCGTCTCGACGAGTCAACAAGTATGTTGCACACATTCTAGCATCGGATTTGTGGGTTGATCTACAATTAATTTTATAAGTGTTGACATGAAGAGTTCGGTACAAACCACAATATCTCCATCAATAAAGGATGGAACTCTTTGAAAACTTGTACCTAACCGATTGTCTTGTTTAGTTCTACTTGTATGTTGCTCACATTCGAGCATCGGAGTTGTGGGTTGCTCAAGATTCAACTTTATAAGTGCTTACATGAAGAGTTCGGTACAAACCACAATATCTCCATCAATAAAGGATGGAACTCTTTGAAAACTTGTACCAAATGGATCGTCTCGATGAGTTCTACAAATATGTTGCACACATTCGAGCATCGGAGATGTGGGTTGATCTAGAATCAACTTTATAAGTAATTACATGAAGAGTTCGTTACAAATCACGATATCTCCATCAACATAGGTAGGAAATCTTTGAAAATTTGTACCAAATTGATTGTGTCGATCAGTTCTACAAGTATGTTGCACACATTCGAGCATTGAAGTTGTGGGTTGATAGTGAATCAAATTTATAAGTACTTTAATGAAGAGTTCAGTACAAACCACGATATCTCCATCAACAAAGGATGGAACTCTTTGAAAACTTGTACCAAATCAATTCTCTCGATGATTTCTACAAGTATTTTGCACACATTCGAGCATCGGAGTTGTGGGTTGATCGGGAATCAACTTTATAAGTGCATAAATATAGAGTTCGGTTCAAACCACGATATCTCCTTCAACAAAGGATGGAACTCTTTGAAAACATGTACCAAATCGATCGTCTCGATGAGTTCTGCAAGTATATTGCAGACATTCGAGCATCGGAGTTGTGGGTTGAACTGGAATCAACTTTATAAGTGCTTGCATGAAAAGTTCGGTACAAACCACGATATCAACATCAAAAAAGGACGGAGCTCTTTGAAATCATGTACCAAATTGATCGTCTCGATGTGTTCTGCAAGTATGTTGCACACACTCGAGCATCGGAGTTTTGGGTTGATCAAGAATCAACTTTATAAATGCTTACATGAAGAGTTCGGTACAAACCATGATATCTCCATCAATAGAGGATAGAACTCTTTGAAAACTTCTACAAAATCGATCGTCTCGATGAGTTCTACAAGTATGTTGCACGCATTCGAGCATCGAAGTTGTGGGTTGATCTAGAATCAACTTTATAAGTGCTTACATGAAGAGTTCGGTACAAACCACGATATCTCCATCAAGAAAGGATGGAACTCTTTGAAAACTAGTACGAAATCGGTCGTCTTGATGAGTTCTTGATGGAGATATGCCCTATCCAAAAGAAAACAAGACGGAACCGCTAGTCATGCATGATGGTCTAATCACAAAGGCATGAGCTAAGCAAAATAAAGAATATGGCTAGGCATTTTATATAGTTAATTCTTGAAAAATAAAGTTAGCATGCATTAATTATTTTATTAATTTAGATTCATGGATGTAAATGTGAGCATATGAATATAAATGTGGTCACATGAATAATATTTATTAAATAGGTTACAATTGCATTCAATTTTGAATTTTGCATTATTCATGAACATAAATATGGTCATGAATAATAGTAATCATGTAGGATAATATCTGCATTCATTTTTAGATTACATGTCATTTAATAGTGATTTTTGGTTACTTTTGGAGTCAAGTCTTGTCCTGTAAATATAGGATTGTAATCACTCTCGAAGGACACTTGATTTGATAATAAACTTCATCTTTGTGAGTGAATTCTCTTTGTAGAGTATTTCATTTATTTGATAACTTATCAAGATTTGTGAGCAAAATCTTGTGGTGTTCTACTAAACCAAGATTCTTGGCTTAATTTATAGCCAACGGGTCAAGGTTTTGTTAAGCTCTAGGAAAGATCAAGCCAGATTTTTGATTTGGGGAGACCGCTGCCTATTTTATACGTTGAGTTCTTGGATCAATATATCCAATGGGTTCTTTGTCCGTATCAGTTTGGTATCAGAGCAATTTGGTATTAATCTGATTTCCTATCCATTTTTTTAATTTTTATTTTTAGTACTTTTATTCTTCTCCTTACTTTTTATTAAAAAAAAAAAGAAAAGAATAGAAAAAAAGTAAAAAAAAAAAAAGAAAAGGAACGAAATAAAAAAAAAAAAGAATTGTTGAATGTCATTTTATTCTTGTTCTTTGATTTATTTGTTCTTTTACTTTGAAGTCCTACAATTGAGAATTGAGTGGTAAAAGGCATTGAGTGGTGAGACCAATTTAGGGGAGGTAAAAGCCTAAGAGTGATATACACGAGTGTTTTGTAAGGAATTCATTTTTTTTTTGAGTGAAACACGAGTGTTTTGAGATATCATGGACGAAACAAGAAATCAATTACAAGCCATGCAACAACAATTTGCAAGACTTGGAACGATCCTTGAAAGTGTATCTGATCGATTGGACAGGTTGGAGCAACGAACACCACGATAGAATCTCAATCCTCAAGGTGACCAAAGGAGGCATAAAGAATCTGAAGGGGAGGAGAATTTGGAGAATCCATTCCAAAATGCTCTTTATAAGAGGAGGAGACAACCAAATGAAGTGGATCATGATTTGGGAAGTATCAAAATGAAAATACCTGCTTTCCAAGGAAGGAGTGATCCCGAAGCATATTTGGAGTGGGAAAGAAAGGTTGAACTCATCTTTGAGTGTCACAACTATTCAGAGGAAAAGAAGGTGAGGCTTGCTGCTATTGAATTCACTAACTATGCCATAGTTTCGTGGGATCAATTGATAAAAAAAATCGAAGACGCTATGGAGAGAGACCGGTTGCAACATGGGATGAAATGAAGGTCATCATGCGTAAGAGATTTGTTCCTTCTCATTATTTTTGAGAATTGTATCAAAAACTGCAATCTATGAGTCGAGGTACAAAATCTGTTGATGAATATTTCAAAGAGATGGAGATGGCCATGATTAGGTCAAATGTGGAGGAGGATAGAGAAGCAACCATGGCTCGTTTATTAAGTGGGCTGAATAGAGAAATTGTCTATATTGTGGAACCTCAACACTATGTGGAGCTTGAAGATATGGTTCATACATCCATAAAGGTGTAGAGGCAATTGAAGAAGAAGGGTACATTCTAAAGAAGCTACCCAAATACTTCTCAAGTTCTATTCAAATCAAGAGATGGTGCATCAAAGTCAACAATTGAGGATCATTCAAAATCTTAAAGTGTGAAGCCCAAGATCAGATCTGACGAATTTAACAAAGGGAAAGGTAGTATTTCTACTTTGACATCTAGAAATAGAGATATCAAATGTTTTGGATGCCAAGGATATGGGCATATTTCATCTCATTGTCCAAACAAGAGGGCAATGATTTTGAAACCTAATGGAGATGTGGAGTCGGAAAGAGAACATGAAGATGATGATGTTGAGCAATTGGAGGAGATTGTACCAGAACATGGGGAACCTTTGGTTGTGAGGAGGGCTCTCAACGTACAGATCAAAACCTATGAACAACAAAGAGAAAACATCTTTCATACACGATGTTTGGTTCAAGGTAATGTTTGTATGTTCATTATTGATGGTGGAAGTTGTACGAATGTTGCTAGTTCTGAAATGGTGGAGAAGTTAAACTTGGCCACTATGAAGCATCCTCATCCATATAAGCTACAATGGCTTAATGAATGTAGAGAAATTTGTGTGACTAAAAAAGTATTGATTTCATTCTCTATTGGTACGTATTCTGATGAAGTTCTTTATGATGTGGTGCCAATGCATGCTAGTCATATTCTCTTGGGAAGGCCTTGGCAATTTGATCGAAGAGTGACACACGATGGATTTCTCAACAAATATTTCTTTCAAGCATATCAACAAGTTGATCGTGCTTGTTTCGTTAAGTCCTCAACAAGTGCAAGAAGATCAATGCAAAATGTCACAGTTAAGGAAGGCTAGAGAAAATGAGAGTGAGAGAAGTGAGGTGGAAAAAAATAAATTGTGTGAAAAAAAGAGTGGAGAGAAAAATAAGAGTGTGGGAGGGAAACAAATTTTTGTATCTCTTTTGCAGGAATATGAAGATGTCTTCTCGGATGAAGATCCAAGTAGATTACCTCCATTAAGAGATTCGAGGACGAATCATTTTGAAGAGGAAGGGAATGATGGAGATATGCCCCATCCAAAAGAAAACAAGACGCAACCGCTAGTCGTGCATGATGGTCCAATCACAAAGGCACGAGCTAAGCAAAACAAAGAATATGGCTAGACATTTTATATAGTTAATTCTAGCAAAATAAAGTTAGCATGCATTAGTTATTTTATTAATTTAGATTCATGGATGTAAATGTGACCATATGAATATAAATGTGGTCACATGAATAATATTTATTAAATAGGTTACATTTGCATTCAATTTTGAATTATGCATTATTCATGAACATAAATATGATCATGAATAATAGTAATCATGTATGATAATATTTGCATTCATTTTTAGATTACATGTCATTTAGTAGAGATTTTCGGTTACTTTTGGAGTCAAGTCTTGTCCTATAAATATAGGATTGTAATCACTCTTGAAGGACACTTGATTTGAAAATAAACTTCATCTTTGTGAGTGAATTCTCTTTGTAGAGAATTTCATTTATTTGAGAACTTATCAAGATTTGTGAGCAAAATCTTGTGGCATTCAACTATACCAAGGTTCCTGGATTTATTTATAGCCAATGGGTCAAGGTTTTGTTAATCTCTAGGAAAGATCAAACCAGATTTTCGATTTGGGGAGACCGCTGCCTATTTTATACGTTGAGTTTTTGTTTCATTATATCAATATTGATATGGTCACATTTATATTCATATGGTCACATTTACATCCATGAATCTAAATTAATAAAATAACTAATGCATGCTAACTTTATTTTGCTAGAATTAACTATATAAAATGTCTAGCTATATTCTTTGTTTTGCTTAGCTCGTGCCTTTGTGATTGGACCATCATGCACGACTAGCGGCTGCGTCTTGTTTTCTTTCGGATGGAGCATATCTCCATCAGGTACAAACTACGATATCTCCATCAATAAAGGATGGAATTCTTTGAAAACTTGTACCAAATCGTTCGTCTCGAGGAGTTCTACAAGTATGTTGCACACATTTGAGCATCGGAGTAGTGGGTTGATCAAGAATCAACTTTATATGTGCTTACATGAAGAGTTCGGTACAAACCACGATATCTCCATCAATAAAGGATGGAACTCTCTTAAAACTTGTACCAAATCAATCGTCTCGACGAATTCTACAAGTATGTCGCACACATTTGAGCATCGGAGTTGTGGTTGATCGAGAATCAACTTTATAAGTGCATCAATAAAGAGATTGGTACAAACCTCGATATCTTCATCAACAAAGGATGTAACTCTTTGAAACCTTGTACCAAATCGATCGTCTCGATGAGTTCTACAAGTATGTTGCACACATTCGAGCATCAGAGTTGTGGGTTGATCAGAAATCAACTTTATAAGTGCTTAAATGAAGAGTTCGGTACAAACCACGATATCTCCTTCAACAAAGGACGGAACTCTTTGAAAACATATGCCGAATCGATCGTCTCGATGAGTTCTACAAGTATGTTGCGCAAATTTGAGCATCTGAGTTGTGGGTTGATCTGGAATCAACTTTATAAGAGCATAAATGAAGAGTTCGGTACAAACCACGATATCTCCATCAATAAATGACGAAACTCTTTGAAAATATGTACCAAATAGATCGTCTCAATGAGTTCTACAAGAATGTTGCACACATTAGAGCATCAAAGTTGTGGGTTGATCGGGAATCATCTTTATAAGAGCTTACATGAAGAGTTCGTTACAAAATATGATATCTCCATTAACAAAGGATGGAACTCTTTGAAAACATGTACTAATCGATCGTCTCGATGAGTTCTACAAAAATGTTGCACACATTCTAGCATCGGAGTTGTTGGTTGATCAAGAATCAACTTTATAAATGCTTACATGAAGAGTTCGGTACAAACCACGATATCTCCATCAATAAAGGATGGAACTCTTTGAAAACTTGTACCAAATCGATTGTCTCGATGAGTTGGTAAAGGTTTTCAAAGAGTTCCATCCTTTGTTGATTGAGATATCGAGGTTTGTACCGAACTCTTCATGTTAGCACTTATAAAGTTTATTCCCGATCAACCCACAACTTTGATGCATGAATGTGTGAACCATACTTGTAGAACTCATCGAGATGATCGATTTGGAGCAAGTTTTCAAAGAGTTACATCCTTTCTTTATGGCGATACTGTGGCTTGTACCGAACTCTTCATGTAAGCACTTATAATGTTGATTCTTGATCAACCCACAACTTCCGATGCTCGAATGTGTGCAACATAAATTTGATTCACGATCAACCCACAACTCCGATGCTCGAATATGTGCATCAAACTAGTAGAACTCATCGAGATGATCGATTTGGTACAAGTCTTCAAAGAGTTCCATCCTTTATTGATGAAGATATCGGGGTTTGTACCGAATTCTTCTTTAAAGCACTTATAAAGTTGATTCTTGATCAACCCACAACTCCGATGTTAAAACGTGTGCAACATACTTGAGGAACTCATCTAGACGATCGATTTGGCACAAGTTTTCAAAGAGTTCCATCCTTTGTTGATGGAGATATCGTGGTTTGTTTCGAACTCTTTATTTATGCACTTATAAAGTTGATTAACGATCAACCCACAACATTGATGCTCGAATATGAGCAACATACTTGTAGAACTCATTGAGGCGATCGATTTAATACAAGTTTTCAAAGATTTCCATCCTATATTGTGGTTTGTACCGAACTCTTCATGTAAGCAATTATAAAGTTGATTCTTCATCAACCCACAACTCCGATGTTCGAATGTGTGCAACATACTTATAGAACTCATCGAGATGATCGATTTTGTATATGGTTTCAAAGAGTTCCATCCTTTGTTGATGGAGATACTGTGGTTTGTATCGAACTTTTCATGTAAGGACTTATAAAGTTGATTCTTGATCAACCCACAACTTTGATGTTCAAATGTGTGAACATATTTGTGGAACTCATCGAGACGATCGATTTGGTACAAGTTTTTAAAGGGTTCCATCCTTTGTTGATGGAGATATTGTGGTTTGTACCGAACTCTTCATTTAAGCACTTTTAAAGTCGATTCCCGATCAACCCACAACTCCGATGCTAGAATGTGTGCAACATAATAGTAGAACTCATCGAGACAATCGATTTGGTACAAGTTTTCCAAGAGTTCCATCCTTTATTGATGGAGATATTGTGGTTTGTACCGAACTCGTCATTTAAGCATCTATAATGTTGATTCCCGATCAACCCACAACTCTGATGCTCGAATGAGTGCAAAATGCTTGTAGAACTCATCGAGACAATCGATTTGGTATAAGTTTTTTAAGAGATCCATCCTTTATTGATGGAGATATCTTGGTTTGTACCAAACTCTTCATGTAAGCACTTATAAAGTTGATTCTTGATCAACCCACAACTCTGATGGTCGAATGTGTGCAACATACCTATGGAACTCATCGAGATGATCGATTTTGTAGAAATTTTCAAAGAGTTCTATCCTTTGTTTTGGGAGATATCGTGGTTTGTACCGAACTCTTCATTTAAGCACTTATAAAGTTGATTCCCGATCAACCAACAACTCCGATTCTCGAAAGTGTGGAACATACTTGTAGAACTCATCGAGACGATTGATTTGGTACAAGTTTTCAAAGAGTTCCATCCTTTGTTGATGGACATATCATGGTTTGTACCGAACTCTTCATGTAAGCACTTATAAATATGATTCTATATCAACCCACAACTCTGATGCTCGAATGTGTGCAACATATTTGTCGAACTCATCGAGACGATTGATTTTGTACTAGTTTTCAAAGAGTTCCATCCTTTGTTTATGGAGATATTGTGGTTTTTACTGAGCTCTTCATTTAAGCACTTATAATGTAGATTCCCGGTCAACCCACAACTACGATGCTCGAATGTGTCCAACATAATTGTCGAACTCATTGAGACGATCGATTCGGCACAAGTTTTCAAAGAGTTCCATCTTCTGTTATTGGAGATATCGTGGTTTGTAGCGAACTCTTTATTTAAGCACTTATAAAGTTTATTCCTGATCAACCCACAACTCCGATTCTCGAATGTGTGCAACATACTTGTAGAACTCATCAAGACGATCAATTTGGTACAAGTTTTCAAAGAGTTTCATCCTTTGCTGATGGAGATATCGATGCTTGTACCGAAATCTTCATTTATGCACTTATAAAGTTGATTCCCGATCAACCCACAACTCCGAAGCTCAAATATGTGCTGTAGAACTCGTCGAGACGATATATTTGGTACAAGTTTTCAAATAGTTCCATCCTTTAATGATGGAGATATCGTGGTTTGTAATGAACTCTTCATTTAAGATCTTATAAAATTTATTCTTGATCAACCCACAACTCTGATGCTCGAATGTGTTCAACATACTTGTAGAACTCTTTAAGACGATCGATTTGGTACAAGTTTACAAAGAGTTCCATCCTTTTTTGATGGTGATATAGTGGTTTGTACAGAACTCTTCATGTAAGCACTTATAAAGTTGATTCTTGATCAACCCACAACTTCGATGTTCGAATGTGTGCAACATACTTGTGTAACTCATAGAGACGATCGATTTGGTACAAGTTTTCGAAGAGTTCGATCCTTTGTTGATGGAGATATCGTGGTTTGTACCGAACTCTTCATGTAAGCACTTATAAAGTTGATTCTAGATCAACCCACAACTTCGATGCTCGAATGTGCGCAACATAGTTGTAGAACTCATCGAGACGATCGATTTGTTACTAGTTTTCGAAGAGTTACTCTTCATGTAAATGCTTATAAAGTTGATTCTTGATCAACCTAAAACTCCGTTGATCGAATGTTTGCAACATACTTGTGGACTCATCGAGACGATCGATTTGGTACAAGTTTTCAAAGAGTTCGATCCTTTGTTGATGGAGATATCAGGGTTTGTACCGAACACTTCATTTATGCACTTAAAAAGTTGATACCCGATCAACCCACAACTTCGATGCTCGAATACGTGCAACATACTAGTAGAACTCATCGAGACGATTGATTTGGAACATGTTTTCGAAGAGTTACCTCCTTTATTGATGGAGATACCGTAGTTTGTAACGAACTCTTCATGTAAGCACTTATAAAGTTGATTCTTGGTCAACCCAAAACTCTGATGTTCGAATGTGTGCAAAATACTTGTTGAACACATCGAAACTATCAATTAGGTACTAGTTTTTGAAGAGTTCCATCCTTTATTTATGGAGATATTGTGGTTTGTACCGAACTCTTCATGTAAGCACTTATAAAGTTGATTCTTGATCAACCACAACTCCGATTCTCGAATGTGTGCAGCATACTTGTAGAACTCATCGAGACAATCAATTTGGTACAAGTTTTCAAACAGTTTCATCCTTTATTGATGGAGATATCGTTGTTTGTACCGAACTCTTCATTTAAGAACTTATAATGTTGATTCCCGATCAACCCACAACTCTGATACTCGAATGTGTGCAACATACTTGTAGAACTCATCGAGACAATCAATTTGGAACATTTTTTCGAAGAGTTACCTCCTTTGTTGATGGAGATACCATGGTTTGTACCAAACTCTTCATGTAAGCACTTATAAAATTGAATCTTGATCAACCCACAACTCCGATGCTCGAATGTGTGCAACATACTTTTGAAACTCATCGAAACTATCGATTTGTTACTTATTTTTGAAGAGTTCCATCCTTTATTGATGGAGATATCGTGGTTCGTACCGAACTCTTCATGTAAGCACTTATAAAGTTGATTCTTGATCAACCCACAACTTCGATGTTCGAATGTGTGCGACATACTTGTGTAACTCATCGAGACAATCGATTAGGTACAAGTTTTCGAAGAGTTCCATCCTTTGTTGATGAAGATATCGTGGTTTGTACCGAACTCTTCATGTAAGCACTTAGAAAGTTGATTCTTGATCAACCCACAACTTCAATGCTCGAATGTGCGCAACATACTTGTAGAACTCATCGAGACGATCGATTTGTTACTAGTTTTTGAATAGTTCCATCCTTTTTTGATGGAAATATCATAGTTTGTACCGAACTATTCATGTAAACGCTTATAAAGTTGATTCTTGATCAACCCAAAACTCCGTTGATCGAATGTTTGCAACATACTTGTGGAACTCATCGAGACAATCAATTTGGTACAAGTTTTCAAAGAGTTCCATCCTTTGTTGATGGAGATATCAGGGTTTGTACCGAACACTTCATTTATGCACTTATAAAGTTGATACCCGATCAACCCACAACTCCGATGCTCGAATACGTGCAACATACTAGTAGAACTCATCGAGACGATCGATTTGTTACTAGTTTTTGAAGAGTTCCATCCTTTATTGATGGAGATATCGTGGTTCGTACCGAACTCTTCATGTAAGCACTTATAAAGTTGATTCTTGATCAACCCACAACTTCGATGTTCGAATGTGTGCGACATACTTGTGTAACTCATCGAGACAATCGATTTGGTACAAGTTTTCGAAGAGTTCCATCCTTTGTTGATGGAGATATCGTGGTTTGTACCGAACTCTTCATGTAAGCACTTAGAAAGTTGATTCTTGATCAACCCACAACTTCGATGCTCGAATGTGCGCAACATACTTGTAGAACTCATCTAGACGATCGATTTGGTACAAGTTTTCAAAGAGTTCCATCCTTTATTGATGGAGATATCGTTGTTTGTACCGAACTCTTCATGTAAGCACTTATAAAGTTGATTCTTGATCATCCCACAACTCCGATGCTCGAATGTGTGCAACATACTTGTGGAACTCATCGAGAAGATCGATTTGGTACTAGTCTTCAAAGAGTTCCATCCTTTATTGATGAAGATATCGTGGTTTGTACCGAATTCTTCTTTTAAGCACTTATAAAGTTGATTCTGGATCAACCCACAACTCCGATGTTAAATTGTGTGCAACATACTTGAGGAACTCATCGAGACGATCAATTTGGTTCAAGTTTTCAATGAGTTCCATCCTTTGTTGATGGAGATATCGTGGTTTGTACCGAACTCTTCATTTAAGCATATATAATGTTGATTCCCGATCAACCCACAACTCTGATGCTCGAATATGTGCAACATATTTGTAGAACATATCGAGACGATCGATTTAGAACATTTTTTCAAAGAGTTACCTCCTTTGTTGATGTAGATACCGTGGTTTGTACTGAACTCTTCATGTAAGAACTTATAAAATTTATTCTTGATCAACCCGCAACTCCAATGCTCGAATGTGTGCAACATACTTGAAGAACTCATCGAAACTATCGATTTGGTACTAGTTTTCGAAGAGTTCCATCCTTTATTTATGGAGATATCGTTGTTTGCACCGAACTCTTCATGTAAGCACTTTTAAAGTTGATTCTTGATCAACCCACAACTTCGATGTTCGAATGTGTGCAACATACTTGTGGAACTCATCAACACGATCGATTTGGTACAAATTTTCATAGAATTCCATCCTTTATTGATGTAGATATTGTGGTTTGTACCGAACTTTTCACATAAGCACTTTTAAAGTTGATTCTTGATCAACCCAAAACTCAGATGCTCAAATGTGTGCAACATACTTGTGGAACTCATTGAGTTGATCTATTTGGTAAAATTTTTCAAAGAGTTCCATCCTTTGTTGATGGAGATATCATAGTTTGTACCGAGCTATTCATGTTAGCACTTATATAGTTGATTCCCGATCAACCCACAACTCCTATGCTCGAATGTGTGCAACATACTTGTAGAACTCTTCGAGACGAATGATTTGGTACAAGTTTTCCAAGAGTTCTGTCCTTTGTTGATGGAAATATCGTAGTTTGTATCGAACTCTTCATTTTTGCACTTATAAAGTTGATTCCCGATCAACCCACAACTCCGATGCTCGTATGTGTATAACATACTTGTTGAACTCATCAAGACGATCGATTTGGTACAAGTTTTCAAAGAGTTCCATCTTTTGTTGATGGAGATATCGTTGTTTGTACCGAACTCTTCATTAAAGAACTTACAATGTTGATTCCCGATCAACCCACAACTCTGATGCTCGAATGTGTGCAACATACTTGTAGAACTCATCGAGACGATCGATTTGGAACATTTTTTCGAAGAGTTACCTCCTTTGTTGATGGAGATACCGTGGTTTGTACCAAACTCTTCATGTAAGCACTTATAAAATTGAATCTTGATCAACCCACAACTCCGATGCTCGAATGTGTGCAACATACTTTTAGAACTCATCAAAACTATCGATTCTTTACTAGTTTTTGAAGAGTTCCATCCTTTATTGATGGAGATATCGTGGTTTATACCGAACTCTTCATGTAAGAACTTATATAGTTGATTCATGATCAACCCACAACTTTGATGCTCGAACGTGTGCAATATACTTGTAGAACTCATCGAGACTATAGATTTGGTTCATGTTTTCAAAGAGTTCAATCCTTTATTGATAGAGATATCGTGGTTTGTACCGAACTCTTCATGTATGCACTTATAAAGTTTTCTATTCATACTCCCAAAAATGAAATCTCCTCGAGTCCTCTATCTCTAAAACTCTCCAACTCTCAAATGGCATTTCTCACCATCCAACTATAGATCAACCAAGATACTTAAGAGCAATGAGATTATAATGTTACTCAGTTGGAAGGGAAGATCATCATTCTCATGAATATCCTGTCTGGGACGATCTTCCTACTGTTCGGCTCTCCCCTCTCAGCGAGAGTTTTTAACTCAGAGCCAAAAGACATAAGGGCATCCTTGTTTTTAGGCCATGACTTTTTCGTCATAAGACATATGATAAATAGTTAGGTGGTTTTGAGGAGAATTCTCCTGTTGTCATAAGGACTTGAGGACTCCCTGTAGGATTCGAGTCTAAAATAGACAATGCGAATTGCCACTTTAATTTGCCAAGTATTGTTCTTAGGATATTGAAAATAAATATAAATTAAATAAATCAGGCGAACCTAAGCATGCTCCTACAAAATTAATTGCAAAGCGATGGATCTACGGAATACCTTAACTCCAGCGACTGATCTACAGATCTAGATCGATGACGGAGACTTGTTCCAACAGATCTGATCTTCTGATCTGTTCCCTTGCTCAATCCAGAAATCTAGTGAGGATACGCTACCGGATCTACAGTTGCCCGCTCTCTCTCAATCGCTCTAGGGTTTCTGATTTTGAAACTTCAAACTTATGTGGGAAAATGAGAGATTTATCTAATTATATAGATCTGGAGAATGGGCCATTAGGGTTTAATAAACTGTAATGGGCTCTGAGCAATGTTGGGCCAGACTAGGGATCAAATGCAAATAATAAAGTGGGCCTCCTATTAATTAATTCAATGTTCTTCACCATCCTTCACATAACCCTCTGGTTGCTGCATATAGATGTCATGACCTTACTCAAGGTACCCGTTTAAAAATGCGATTTTGACATCCATCTGCCATATTCTGCTATGGATAGAAGAATTCGAATGGATTTGAGCATGGCTACCGGTGAGAAGGTCTCGTCATAGTCAATGCCCTCCTTTTTACTATAACACTTCGCCACCAACCTGGTTTTAAAAGCCGTTATTTCTCCTTTCGAACCTTTCTTCTGTTTGTATACCCATTTGCAACCTATGGCCCGAAAGCCATCTAGTAGCGCAAACGTCTGGTATACATCCATAGAGGTAATTGATTTAATTTCTGAATCCATGGCTTTATTACATTTTTCCGCATATTTGTCATTTACTGCTTCATTGTATGTCCATGGGTCGGTATCATCTAGTTTGTCTTCCAGGATCAAGTCCGAAGACTCTCCCACGAACATATACCGCTCGGGTTGGTGAGGTACCCTCCCACTACGACGGAGCACTGGTACTGCATCAGCAGTTGGTGCAGTTACTTGTCGATCAAATCCTTGCAATGGCAACCATGCAATTGGTTCCATACCTTCGAGAGGTACACTCAATCTGCCACGGGGTTTTCCCAATGGAAGCCCATCATAGTCTCCTGGAGAATGATATCACTTTTGGATTTGTAGTTTTTCACAAACACGTCCTCCAAGAATCTTGGATTGGTGCTAACAACGATCTTCTGATTCTCAGGACAGTACAAATAACCACATTTTGATTGTATGGGGTATCCCACAAACAGCATTAACTTGGACCTACCTTCTAACTTATCAGGTTCCTTCGACAAAACATATGATGGACAACCCCACACACTTATCTTTGACACACTGGGCTTTCGCCCATGCTAGAGTTCCAAGGGTGTTTTAGGAACTGACTTAGAAGGTACCAGGTTCAGCAGGTACGCCGCTGTTAGTAATGCGTGGCCCCAAAACAAAACAGCCAAGTTCGCATAACTCATCATAGATCTAACCATTTCAAGAAGAGTCTTATTTCTTCTTTCCGCCACACCATTCTACTGAGGAGTGCCCGGTGCGGTCCATTGGGATGTAATCCCATGCTCTGATAAAAACTGCAAGAACTCGTCACTGAGATACTCACCACCATGATCAGATCGTAATGACTTAATGGTCTTGTTTAACTTTTTCTCTACTTCTGCCTTGAATTCCTTGAATTTCTCAAAGCATTCAGACTTATAGTGAAGTAAGTAAACATACCCGTATCTTGAGTAATCGTCAATAAAAGTGACGAAATACTTAAATCCTCCACGAGCTTGCATAGACATCGGTCCACATAAATCAGAGTGGGTCAGTTCCAACACATCACTTGCTCGAGACTGACTTACCTTGAAAGGCCTGGTCGTCATCTTTCCCTCTATAAAGGATTCAAAAACTCGATGTGGAACTACCTGGATTGAATCCAACGTTCCATCATCCACGAGTCTCTTGATCCTCTTTAGATTGATGTGACCTAGTCTCAGATGCAATAGATATGTAAGATCCTCATCAGAAGATGAAAACTTTCTCTTCTTATGATTAAATGAGTTATATGCAGCATTCACGGAAGATTTATGCAAACTAGTTATGATATAAAGAGAGTCTTTCTGTATCCCACAACAGATAACACCGTTATTGCCATTGAAAGTAACATGACGATCAAAAATAACTTAAAATCCATCATTTCTTAAACAGGAAACAAAAATAAGGTTACGCCGAAAATCCGGCACATATAAAACGTCTCTTAAAATCAAAACATTGTCTTGAAAGCATAATGTAACATCTCCAACTGCTACTGCAGACACACGAGCAGCATTACCCATGGAGATCATCACCTCGTCATTATTCAGCTGCCTTGTCGGCTTGAATCCTTGCAAAGTGTAACAAACATGATCAGTAGCTCCAGTATCCACTACCCACGAATGGGTAGAAACAGATGCTAAACATGTTTCCGTTACAAATGCTAATGACGTACCTTGTCCAACCCGCTTGGTTAGACAATCCTTCTTCCAATGACCAATTTTGCAACAATGGAAACACTTGCCCTTCTTCCCCAGTGTCACAGTCTTCTTTTTCCCAGAACTTTTGCTTCCAAAGGTTGTCTTCTTGAATTTCTTTCCAATCACCCCTTTAGCACCTTTCGATGAAGCAGGGTGACTACTGGAAGAAACCGAGACTGCCTTTTCAGGTTGTATGACTGATTCAGCCGCCATGAGGTCACTAAGTAACTCATTAAGAGTGTACACCTTTTTCCTCATGATAACATTCAGCCTAAAGTTCTCAAAAGACTTCAGAAGTGAGTTGAGTATGATATCGACCTCGGCTTCCCCGTCAATACCTCCTCCTCCATGCAACATCAGTTCATCCATGAGGTGAATCATGGAAACAACGTGCTCCCTTACTGAGCTACCATCGGTCATTTTACAACTCACCATCACTCTCATGAGCTTAAATCTGTCAGCTCTATCCGATTCCCCATAAGTAATTGTGAGACTATCCATAACTCAGCTGCTTTGTCATAGTGCTGATGTTGTTGCCGGAGCACCTTAGACATAGTGATCATCATGTAGCACTTGACTACATTATTAGACTTGACCTACTTGTCATAGAGGTTCCGCTCCACATCAGTTGACTCAGCAGTGGGGACAGCTGGACACGGAGTATTAAGAACAAATCGATGTTCCTATGCAACTAGGATATAATCCAAGTTGCGCTACCATTCAAGGAAATTAGGACCAGTTAATTAATTTTGCGCCAAGATATTTATGACATTATTCATAGACATATCTGAAAACAATAATTGATTAAAGTAAGAACATACATGCATAACATTGAAACAAATATGCATTGTAACCTTTTTATAAACCAATACAATTGTTTCCCCCAATTGCCTAGGTGCATCTACTGCAAGCTCCTTTCGAAGACATTTACAGTAGACCACCTAACCAGACTGCTCTTTGAAGTTCCAGTCTTTAATTTCAATCCATGTCAGGTATTCGCTGGCAAATGAAATTAATAATTGGAGATAAAACTAAGACCATGTTCAACCTATCTGAGCAGGGACATCATTCATGAGTTAGTACTCAGGCAACATCTAAGCATTTGACCACAATTCTAACTCCGGAAGTGTAAAGGACGATTTGTCATACGTACTAGACCCATAAAGCATGCCTCTTACAACCTTTGTTATCTCATTTAAAACAATCCTAGAGAACTTATGAACAAATAAAATAAGCAGGCTACGGTCGTGTAGACGTCTACTCACTTCACTGTCCACTTCTCACATATTTAAATGTTTTATTTAGAAATATCATCTATTAGAACTTATGAACAAATAAAGTAAGCAGGCTACGGTCGTGAAGACGTCTACTCACTTCACTGCCCACTTCTTAAGAGACCGCATTGTGGAGGTCTTGTTGATTTTAATGAAAAAATCTTGCTTAGTCTTTTTCTTTCAAAAGGTACTTACGCGCACAGATTATTTTATGATCCATAAATTATGTCACATCTAAAATTTCATCATATTTCCCAACATGATCCCAAAATTTATGGACATAATGTAATACATAAAATAAATCACATAAAGCATGCTTTAAACAGTAAATAATAAAGCAGTAACATGCTTCCCTATTATCTACAAGTGCGCACATAATAAATCACATCATACGAGAAAATAATTAATTAAACAAATAAAATTTCTCGTGGCCCCTTGATGCCATTATATGGGAAATAAAATTAAATCTATCAATTACAATGATTTAATTTAATAGAGATCTTCAAATGGGCTCCCACACTTTAACTTGAAATCTGCAACTTTGGGCTGAAATAATACTGAACTTTGGGCCAGGTATTATGGTTTCAAGCCCACTGGGTTGTAAAACCCTAATTTTGCAAAAACCCTAGTTTCAGCAAATCGGGCCGCCTCCGGGCTGCTAGGCCCGCGCCCAGCCTAGATCTGACACCCTAGCAGCAAACCCTAGCTGTGAGCTAGGGTTTTCAGCCGCCATCTTCACCACCCAAAAACCCTAGCCGCCGCCCTACTCCAGCCTCGCCGCCGTCGCACCCGCTCACACCGCCAGCTGTCATGCCATATGCGCCCCGACACGCGCCACCCACAGGCGTTTGTTGTCCGCCGCTGCAGCGCCTGGAAAAGCAGTCTGCAACTGCTGCAACCACAGTTGCAAGTCGCGACATGTAGATGTTGTGCAGATTCATCCACCGCAGAGCACAACCACCGCATCGCCTTCCACTGCCGTGCGCGCCTGCGCACGGCCCATGCTCATCCACAGAGACCCGCGCCGGCGAGCGCCGGCGCCACTGCACGTGCAAGGAGGAAGAAATGCGATCTGCTGCGGTGCCAACAACCATCGCTGTGGGCGGCTACTGCTGCAAGGATCTACCGCGCGCCGCCTGCGCACCACCGCTGCTCGCCGGCCGCCGGCCACCGTCGCATGCCGCCTGCGCACGGGTGCTGCTTGCCTAGCCCACCGGAAATTACAGCTACACCTTTGTCGCTCAACTCTTCTTTCTCGATCAGATTTGGTTTACAGATTGAATAGAAAAATACAAAACAGATCTAGTCTATTACATATTTTCCTATCAATCTAATCGCGGATTTTCTCGCAATTTAAAACAAAACAAAAATAGAGAGGGGCCACGAGAACAAAAACATCCACGACAATTTAATAAATTCATCCATGAACATACATATTTATTTAATCACAATTTATTCAGGATAGAGCCTAAGAACTAGAACCTGAGTCTGATACCAATTGTAGTATTCGGGTCTACAATAGACAACACGAATTGCCACTTTAATTTGCCAAGGATCGTTCATAGGATATCGAAAATAAATATAAATTAAATAAATCAGGTGAACCTAAGCATGCTCCTACAAAATTAATTGCAAAGGGATGGATCTACGGAATACCTTAACTCCAGCGACTGATCTACAGATCTAGATCGATGGCGGAGACTTGTTCCAACAGATTTGATCTTCTGATCTATTCCCTTGCTCGATCCGAAAATCTAGTGAGGATATGCTACCGGATCTACAGCCGCCCAATCTCTCTCAATCTCTCTAGGATTTCTGATTTTGAAACTTCAAACTTATGTGTGAAAATGAGAGATTTATCTATTTATATAGATCTGGAGAATTGGCCATTAGGGTTTAATAAACCCTAATGGGCTCTAAGCAATGTTGGGCCAGACCAGGGATCAAATGCAAATAATAAAGTGGGCCTCCTATTAATTATTTCCATGTTCAACCCAGAACATAATTAATTAATTAACATTAATTCATGCCACCAGAGAATTAATGCTGACTACCCCTTTATTACCACGTTATTAGGAATGGGTTGCATTGACTTGGTTAATCCCCATATTTAAGGTTTCAGACATTCATTAATTAATTCAGCGTATGACAATTAGCTGTAATTCAACTCTATTTCCATAGCCTCAAAGGAAAGGGATAGAGGAGTTGAGGTGAGATACATGAGTCCAGGAGAAGCAAACAAAAGCAAGCTTATCTCGACACCAGTTTATATGCTTGCTTCTGGTAGAGCCTTTAGTCTCTTTCTTGTTGGGACCTAGCCAGAATATATAGAAGCATTGGTTGTCTTAAAACAACTTGTGGTAAACATATGCCAGGTGGCCTCGGAGATAGAATGTCCATGTGGTGAGACTTGCAGCTAAGGAGTCATGATAGTGCAGGTGGTGCGACTTGCTTATCATGATGGGTGCGAACAAAAAACATAGTAGTGAAAGTGGTGAGACTTGCTTATCATGACTTGTTGCAAGTAGTCCTTTGGACTATTTTACTTCCTGCATCCGCAGTAGGATGTCGGCACTATAGTGCAAGTGGAGAGACTTGCTTATAGTGGAGGCTACAGATGGAGACTGATGGCGAGATCAGTCTATCTGGAGCATCACCATAAACTAGAGGTGATTATAGTGGAGGTTGGATGAGGCGAGCTGATAGGTGTTGGGTCCCTCAAGAGTCCCATAACCAACTTCAGCGAAAGGAGCTGAAGCGAAGCAGTCAGCAAGGGACCAGAAGAAGGTAAGATGCAGTCCCACAAGCAGAAGTCCAAAATTATCATTTTCATTGTAATTGTACTTTACTGCTTTCCAAAATATGTAAACAAATTAATGAAATAATATAAATCTCCGCTAATTTTGAAGACAATAACTCTTTGTCTCAAAATCTTTCGGCCCATCTCAAAACCGAACTTACACATCATTCAAGTGTAATGAGTTAACGCCCTATAACATTAATCGAGAAATGTCTTTCACCTGTTAGGGGAAAGATTAATAGGGCAACCTGAGTTAAAGTGTTTTATTCCTCGACTTCTAGATCTTATAAGAATATGCATTGTAAACTTGAGAAATTGACTCTTTACCAGCTTAGGGATTGTTTCTGACAACATCAAAAAGGAGAAAATTGTTAGGAAATCTTCCTACCTATTTGTTGCTTTCAAGTGTCAAAAGAATGTATGAAAAACAATTAAGGTAGAGTATCTCTAGATTAGCTTAGTATGTACAAACTTGTAATGTCTTTTTAGGATGACTATAGAGTTCTAATGGAGCTGATGAAGGTGATCAAGACAAATTGGGTTGGATTTTTATCCACCGTTCCGGATTATGTGTAGGATGAGAAGAAATTGGATCCCAACCTCAAACTAACAAATTAAAGAAACGGATTGAAGACATCAACTTGGCTCTCCTCTAGTTTACAAGATCGGTTTCCATTCATATATAGAGACAATGAGAATAAGTCAGATGAATCATTGAAGATCAGTCATTAAGAATGAAGATTCCAAAGATATTTTTACTAGTTCAAATTCCTCATACTGGCGAAGCCGTTCTGACACAAAATTAGCATGTCAACGTCCCGTGTGAGAAAAGAATGTAGCTGATGCAAGACTACAAGAAAAGCATCCTGCTCCCATCAGAAAAAAGAGACGCCTCCTATTGGACATGCCCATTTCCAAGTGGAGTAACTTTCAGGAGCAAACTTCCCAAACTTCGCGTTATTCGCCATTGCTTTAAACCTGAGCTAAGCACAGAAACACATATATGTAAGGAAAATATGGATCTGGTCCTAAGTGACTCAGAAGCAGCTTGTCTGTAAAGACCATCCGCTCTGATACCACTTGTTGATCCCCGATCAGAGTGTTTTTATGTGCAGCGGAAGTATTAATACGATCTTGCACTTATCTTACTAAGGTCTCGACATAGCAGGTGTTTATCAAATGTGTTTGGGCTTGAATATTCGTTAAGTTAATTGCAGATTATACTAGAACACTTGGTGTGTTGAGTTTCAAGCATGCACAACTACACAATAATGAATAAAAGCAGTAAAAGAGACACAATGATTTATAGTGGTTCGAACAACTGTTCGATGTCCACTCTTAAGTCCTCCGACTGAAAATTCACTAAAAAGATTGAGTACAAGGTCAGGCCTGATCTCTACGTTGAGCAGCACCTCCATCTGGTTATCGCACACCTTTAAGCACCTTGGTCTTCAATCTTCACCTTGTCGCTCCGTAGAGTTAGGACAAACCTCCCTTCTCCTTCGACATCGACTGTTGGGAGTTTCATAGTTCTTCGTATAACCTATCCTTCTAATTGTGATGCCCGTAAGAATCACGCTTGCGCGGCAAGGTGACTACTTGATTCTTTCTAGGAGTAGAAAGAATCACAATATCAACCTTAGAAGTTGCACTTCCGAGGTCTCGAGCTTCAAGTATGATAGTTTATGAAAAGCTTCAATCACGTACTAGATCGGTTGAGTTCGCGTAGTGTAGAGAGTGTTTTGATCTTCTGTAGCTTTCCCTGTGAATGTTAATTTTCGCGAACCTCTGAATCAATTTAGGATGACACTTATTTATAGGTGAAGATTCAAACGGCTTTTTGAATCTTATCTATTAGACTCAAAGGTATTCATCGCCTATCTGTGTTCTTCCTTTTTCTGCAGTGGTCAGAGACTCTTCATCTCTCCTCGTCCCTTATTGGCATAGCTACTATCTGCGGCCGTTTTTAGTCAAAATGGATCTTTTTGTTTAAACTTGAAACCTCCGTTGTGTCTGATGATTGTTCTATTCTCTGATTCATCATGTTTCCTTGTAATATAGATCCTTCTAGTTTACGACTTCAATGTTTCTCTTGATTGCTGTAGAGCGTTTGCTGGCGCTTGGCATACGGCTTGCGTCTCTGCAGTCTTTGCTAAGATCTTTGTATTCTGCTGAAGTTATATCCTTAGCATTCTTCAATGCGTTCAGCATTCCACCGTGTTTGCTAGCCTTTACTTATCTTCTTCAGCAATCTTCAGCAATTATCAAATCTGCTGACTCCTTAAGCATCTTTGATTCTTCTTCTTTTCTAGTTCTATTACAAATCGATTATATATTTCCTATACAGGACTTTTACATTTGACTTGTTACTAAGTTGCTAGAAACTAGATCGGCTATTGCTTGGCTTGAGCTTTGATGCACCAAAATATAATTACAAGAACATTAACATTAAAGCGATTTAATATTTCTAACAATATTCCTAACATGTTTGTTGGCGAATTCCTTGGACGGACAAGCTTTAAGGATCATATAATTTTAGATCTCCTTTCATAAAGTCTGGTCTTGTAAAGTCTTCGTTTGTTTTGGCTAGCATGTGTCTTCTTGATGATTGGGTAGCGCCTTGCAGGTGAGACTTGCTGGTAAGCTCCTTGCGGGTGGTTCACCAACTGGTGATCACGTGTGAGCTAGTATCCTCCGAAGACGCTTAGTTGGTAAAGGCAATTTGGCAAGCAATCTCTAAACAAGCTTATTTGCTGGTGAAAAATTCGCTAGCAAATCACCTAAAGCTTGTGATCAGCTTCTGATGGAGATCCCAGTGGGCTGGCAGAATAGGATTAATTGAAGATCTATTGAAACTTAATTTTCAAGTTTTAGTTTTGAATTAATTTAATTTTTGAGTTTTAGTTTTTTTTAATTAAGTTAATTTTTGAATTATTTATAGTTTCCTTTTGTTACAAAGATATTGAGATATACATGTTGTATATCTTGATAGATTTGATTTGTTCTAGGATTTATTTTCCTTATTAGATAAGGGTTTTGAGTTGCCTATATATAGGCCTTGATTTGGATGATTTTATTCAGTTTTCAGTTCAATAATAATTTTGTGAGTGATTTCTCCAATCCTTAAAACTCATGAATTTCTTTAGATTACCTTGAAATTCAAAGTTGACTTATCAACTGAACTTACACATTCGTTTGTGGCGTCTTCACTATATCCATCGTTGTTGAGGCGAGTTGCTTGTTGGGTCGTAAGGGTTCTTATCGTCCTTGCCTACGGTTCTCTAAGGAATGACTTCAAAGGTGTTGAATCTTCCCCATTGCATCAAGTTATCAATTTTCTTCCGCGTCACGTATGAGTAATTTCAGTTGAGTTCCCGGGCTGCGATCTAAACCATTTTGACGAGGATCGTATGAGCTTCTATTACAACTTGATAATGCATATACAAAACGCTGCAAGTTTGATCTAATCTTGATAGAGACACTGATCTAGTGGTATGTTTGACTCATAAAAAATATCATATAAGGAAGGGTTTCTAACAAAAATTCCTACCAATACATCATAATTTTTATTTACTGTCAATTTAAATAATCAAAATATGTTATTTTTTAATTCTCGAAAGACTTGAAAATATTTCGATTTTATAATTAAATAACTTGATATATCTTCATTATCCTTTAGAAGCTAATTGCATTAAATAATTTTGTATATAAATATATTTGTTGGTCTCAAAATAATCAGAGTAAATAATAAGAAAAGCTCTAGTCCAAGACAGTCATACACAAATATCATCCAAGATGCAGATATAGAAGTACATGTAAACAATGCCTAAATCAGAGATTGAGGCACATCGGGTGTGAGACATGCATTTGGGATAGTAATCAAGAAATATAAATCATACACCTCAAGATGAATATCAACACAATATCCAAAGTATTTCAAAAGATAATAAGAGTGCCTCATTGAGAAGGGATCTTGGCTTCTTAAGAATAAATAACAAGAGTTATCAAGTTTAACAATATCCAAAAGTCTAACAAAAGACAATGAGTTTAGCAGCGGAAAGTTACCAATTAAGTATATATATGAAGATACATACTTCAACATCTAACAATTACAAAATGAAGTCTTCAGCTCCACTCAAACTGCTACCTCGTACTCTGCTTCAAAGCTTCTTTTAACCTGTGCATTTTAGAAATCATGCAAGAGGCTAAGTACAAATTGTACTTAGTGGACAAATGCCCAAAAACATATATGTTAATTTTGTGATGCCATTTTATCGGGTCACTCATGGGGTTATGTTTGTCCCGATGATGAGAATCAACGTGGTTCGAAATTGAAGAATTTAATGAATTCATTTGGACTTAATTAAATTATTAAAGGGTCCAAAATTGAAGAATTTAATTAAGTCATCTGGACTTAATTAAATTATTGAAGTTGAGATTTATGATACACTGTATCATGATATCATTGAAGATAAGAGAATATTTGATTTGTCTTGATATATCTTTACAAGATTAGATAATTACTAGATTAGATTTTTAGCATGATTTGATTTCTAGATTTGTTAGGATTGGATTTGATTTTCTAGTTTGATTAGGATTAGATTTGATTTTCTCCCTATAAATAAGGCTTCATATTTTCATTGTAATACAGTTTTCTGTTTAATAATATTCGTGAGTTTTAATTCTCCAATTATTTTAAAGCTCAAGAATTTATGTGGATTACCTTAAAATTCAAATTGACTTACCAGTCGGACTTACTCATCCGATTGTGGTGTCTTCTACGGTTCTGTGTCATTAGTTCTTCAGCTTCTTGGATCATATATGAGATTTGTCTGGAATACGTCATTGAATGGTCGAGTTAGGATTGCTGGACTTCCATCGGTTCGTCGTTTTCGTTTCTTGTTCCGTTTAAGTTGTTTTCGCATCGTGTCAACTCTTGTTCTTGGGCTACGATCGTTCTTCATCCGCGAGGGTCATATCATTTTGGTATCCAGAACCATGTTGTGTCCTTCTTTTCTTTCCTCTAAGTTCAATTTCGTATTGTATCTTGTTCGTTCGTGTCTAGTGAGTTTTATTTTTTTGTGTCAATTTTCGTTATTTTTTATTTTTACTTTTATTTTCCTTTTTTATTATTTTTTATTTTTATTTTTATTTTTTAATTATTATAACTATTATTTTTTATTCCATCTTATCATATCTATATCATCAATATTTCTCCATATTTCATCTATATAATATCTATCTCATTCATATTTATCTATATCTATCAAATCCATATATACTAATATTCATCCTTATATATATTATTCGTATCTTATCATATCCATCCATAGGTATCTCATTGATATATATCAATATCTATTTTATTCATATTTATTCATATCTAGATATACATATCTATCCATATATATCTCATCTATCCATATACATATCCATATATATATCATCTATCCATATACATATCCATATCTATCTCATCCATATTTATCCATATCATATTCATCCATATGTCTACCCATACCTATTTTTGCCATATCTAAGCATATTCTCATCCATTTATCCTTATATATCCATATATATAATCCATTCATATTTTTTTCCATATCTATCATATCCTCTTTCTCTATACCTATCTAATTGAGGGATTAAGAAGCAATTATTTGAGTGATACACAAGAGCTAGTGAGGTGGTGAGACCTAATCTTTATTATTAGCAGAATGGCTGAAGCTGAGTATGAGGATAATGATACGCATGCTAAACTTCAAATGAGTTATACGATAAAGATTTTGAAATCTAACTTAAGAAAGATGAGGAAATGAGGGACAGAAATAAAGTATCAACGTCTTGATACATTTGAGGATCGCCGTAATACTCGTAAGATTGGAAGATGAAGAATACAAGATGATGATTATTTGGGCGACAAAAAGATGAACATTCCTATTTTTCAAAGAAGGAATTATCTGAGTTATGCCTTAATTGGGAGAGGAATCGTGAGCTTATCTTTAAAGATCATTACTATTCTGAGCTCAAAAAGGTTGATTTGGCAACGATGGGGTTTACTGATGGTTCATGTGTGAAAAGATGAGGTATCATGATTTGCCAATCCAGACGTAGAAAGATTTAAAGTTAGTTATGAGGAAACATTTTATACCTTATTATTACAATCTGTAATTGTATTACAAGTTGCGAAATTTGAGGCAAGGATCTAAAAGTGTGGAAGACTACTACAAAGAGATGGAAGAAACTATGATTCGATCCAATATAAGTGAGAATCAAGAAATAACAACGAAATGATTTTTTGTTGGATTGAATTGGGAGATCCACGAAAGATTGGAGCTGCAACATTATGAGGAGTTGGAGGACAAGATTCACATAGCTACTAAAATTGAGAATCAATCAAAGTAAAAAAGGATTTATAACAAAGATATGTCAGATAGTTATTTCTCATTTGAAAAGCTTCAATCATTAGTGGAGCAGGCATTGGTGACATTAGAATCTGAGCCGATGAGTGCTTCAATTCAAGAGTCCAAAGATGATGTGACACAAACACCTGTGGAAGATTCTATTGAAAATAAGGGTGAGATCGAGGATACAGCTCCACTCACAATCATCACCAGTCCAGTTTTTGGTATAGAAAGCAAAAGTCAATAGATCAAGGAAGAAGAAATAGTAGTTCATACTCCATTGGAGAATGTTAATGAAGTTAAGTAAGAGATATCTATCCCATTTGTACTCACTATTATTACTGGTAAAATTTTGAGTATACAGTGTCAAGTGGATATACATGAGGGTTCGGAATCAGTGAAGGCAGTGGAGGTGAAGGTCGAGAGGGAAATATATCATTAGTTTGTTTCTGCAAGAACTATTATTTCGAAAAGAAAGATGCATGAAAATAAGCAATGGCCAAAGTGAAGGGATTCGTGAACTGAATCACGAAGTCCGTTTGCCAAGGATCGTTAATTGGAATATCAAAATAAATTTCTATGCCTATGAACAATCCTAGCATGCTCCTATATTATTATGCATAAGAAGGTTATGCGGAATACCTGGATTGATGAACGATGAAGAACGCGTGCGCGGAGATGCCCTTTGATCTTTCCCACGCACCAAGATTTAATTTCCTAACAGATTGAGGAAATTAATCTTAAAGAAAATAATGAATTATTTTCGAAAATAATGAGGAGAGAGAGAAGAAGAAATCCTCCTGATCTGATCTTCTGATCTGTTTCCCAACTTGATCTGAAAACTTGGTGAAGGTTCTCTATCAGATCCCTTGCCCGGTTGAGAACCAGAATTTCCTCCTCGTATCTCAGACCCTGTCGATCACCACAGCTCCCAATGCTCTGGTTTGCTGTGTGCAACTTGTGATTTTATGAGGTGTAGGTGTATTGAGGTCTGAGGGACTGAGGCCTATTTATAGGAAATTCTAGGCTTCTATTGGGCTTGAGTTATCATGGGCCAGACCAGGGACCAGAATGCAAATAGCAAATAAGGCCTATCAATTAATTAATTCCCATATTCAACCCAGAATATAATTAATTAATTAATATTGATTCATGCCACCAGAGAATCAATACTGTCCTGCCTATTTGCTACCTCGTTTTGAGGAACGGGTTGCATTGGACTCGGTTTATCCCCACATTTAAAGTTACAGATATTCGTTAATTAATTTAAGCTCTGACAAGCTATTTAATTAATTAACATCTTTAATTCCTGAATCAATCCACTCAAACCTTTTCACTTATGCTTGAACTTAATCAGCCTGCAGGACTTTAGCATAACGAACCTTTTCAGCTGTTCAGGGAATGTCACCATCCTATACTGGATGTGGTTACCTAGTTCAGATACCAGACAGTCATACACAAATTGATATCACCCAAGACTGCAGAAGTACAGGTTCAACTAGAACCCTCTCTACAACTCAAAGTGATATACAATATATGTATACTTCTGTATCCTCATATAGGTTTAAGATTCCATCGAGTCATAAAGATCTAGATTCTTTTAATGTCAGATAAAAGAATCGATCTCGACTTAGGTCCTCATCAATGTATGCCCCACACCAGCATACCAAGACATCCAAGATAAGATGCTTATCCGCATATGCTGCAGCCTACACCGACAGTTTATCCTGGAACTGTCTCAGTTGTGATGACTATTTATATCTCGCTAGGTCGAACGATCCATACGATCTTTCGTGATCTTCTACACACCGTATGATCTCCCTATCGACGAGATAAGAGGATAATTGTGTTTGCGACACATGTTTGTTAATTCAGACAGGAGATGAACATACAACAATTATGATTCCCAGTATATTAACCAATAAACCTTGTACATAATATACCAATCATAATGCTTTCAGTATATAAATCCATCACAAAGTCTGAACTTGATGATGCACGGAATAAGCCAACTAAGGGCATTGTTAGATGGTCAATTAAATCCGGTGCGGATGTGTATTTGAGGACAAATCCTTTTGAAGAGGATGTGATAGATGATAATCAAGGTGGTTCAAAATTGAAGAATTTAATTTAGTCATTTGGACTTAATTAAATTATTGAAGGGTCCAAAATTGAAGAATTTAATTAAGTCATTTGGACTTAATTAAATTATTGAAGTTGAGATTTATGAGAGACAAAGATGTATCATGATATCATTGATGATAACAGAAGATTTGATTTGTCTTGATATATCTTTATAAGATTAGATATTTATTACAATTGATTTTTAGCATGATTTGATTTCTAGATTTTTTAGGATTTGATTCGATTTTCTAGTTTGATTAGGATTAGATTTGATTTTCTTCCTATAAATAGGGCTCCATATTTTCATTATAATACATTTTTTAGTTTAATAATATTCGGGAGTTTTAATTCTCCAATTATCTGAAAGCTCAAGAATTTCTATGGATTATCTTGAAATTCGAATTGACTTATCAGTCAGACTTACACCTTCGATTATAGTGTATTCTACGGTTCTCCATCATTAGTTCTTCAGCTTCTTGGGGCATATATGAGACTCCTCAGGAATATGTCATTTGAAGGGTCGAATTAGGGTTGCTGGACTTCCATCCTTTCGTCGTTTTTGATTCCAGTTCCGTTCGAATCATTTCCGCATTGTGTCAATTCCTGTTCCTGGGCTACAATCATCACTCATCCGCGAGGGTCGTTTCACCTGAGATTAGAGTAGTATTGTATGAAGCGAAAGTATTAATATGTTTGCACTTTGAAAATTGAAACTCAGTTTTTAGGGTTCGAAAACTTGACTTAGCTCAAATTTAGTCTCTAAACAGTTTTAAGTTTCAGTTCACAGATATACACTTCAATACTTAGAAAGTAGTTTCAAATAACATTGAAAAACATAAATTGTAGAAACTTAAATAAAATGATAAATGAATCAGGATATTTATAATGGTTCGGAGTCTTAAGTCTAATATCCACTCTTCGGAACTTAATCCGAGAATTCACTAAGTAAAAAATTACAAGACTTCTCACAAATTATAACTAGTCTATTGGTTACCAATTTCCTTCAGCCTGCTAGCTCATTGGCCTAGAAACTTGGTCGTCTGCTTCCTTCTTCAATTTTGAAGTGAGGACACACCTCGCAGCCTTCAAACTGGAATGGTGGATGTTTGCGGTTCTTCCTAGAACGTCAGGCGGTTGGCTATGCCCGTGATAATTAGAATTCCAGTAAGGAAAACTGAGTGTTGTGTTTATTACTAGAAAAGTAATAAACACCAAATGATCAGATTGAGCTAGACAACTAAGCCTCGTGTTCTCGAAAGACACACAAAATATTGAGAAATGGTGTGGAGATATTGTTAGGCATAAAAAGATTGTTATCTGGACAACTTTAGAAGTTGGATATAGGAGATACTGGAACATCCTTTATATTAAATTCTTGTATTATTACAAGAAAGGATGTTCAAGTGCCTCAAGTCACTTAAGTAGATTTTGTGGAGACTCGTTCCAAGCCAAGTAAGGGTTGCTACCTTTCTCCATATAGTGATGAACGAAGTCAGCTATATGTAATGCCAAAGACATGGTAGAACGATATCAATTCAACCCTGGAAAAGGCACATTAGTTTGTAATGTGCCCTGTGGTTTGTATGGTATTGAATATCTAGGAGGATCATATAGACGGAAATCGACCTCTAACTATGTGTTGGCCTTAGAGTAAGAGTTATGGGAATTTGAAACAGAAATGTGTCACATGATCGGGTATGGAGGTTGAGTGTGTAACGCTTCATATGCTTTATTAGATGTAATATAACTCCAGTGTTGTCCTCTAGAGGTGTGAGTTTCGAGTTTGCCTAGTAGAATCACAAAGTATTGTGATCATTCTAGTGCAATGAAAAACTTAATGGAACCCAGTACTGACAAGGTAGTGAAACACATAGAATATTTAGTACCACATAATACAAGAAATAGTGATAAGAGGCGATGTGTATAAAGCAGGAGCGGTTGACATGAAAGGTGTAGTAAATTTATTTACACAGTGTTTACCTTAGAAGACTTATGAGGATCACGCTCATAGTCTGCATTTGTAGGAAAAATCGATCACAAGATGATGAATGTGTAAATGAGCTAGGTCTGGTATAAACAAACTTAATACTCTGATAAATCAATGGTGTTATGCTTTTAGTATAAATGGGAGATTATTAGGAATTGTATACTAAAAGTATTTATGATTAAGTGTGTTTGCAACAATAAAATGTTTGATACACTGGTCTTCATAAATGTGTTACATCAACATGATTGCTCATTGATATAACAAACATACGATAGGACCAATAATATCCTATTATCTCGCCTATAGGGATGATCATATGGTGTTTAGAAGATCACAGAGGATCATATGAATCATTTTGACCAAGCGAGATATAAATAGTATCATGCCTGATGATGGATTTATATACTGAAAGCATTATGATTGGTATATTATGTACAAGGTCGATTGGTTAATATACTGGGAATCATAAATGTTGTATGTTAATCTCCTGTGTGAATTCTCAAACATGTGTCGCAAACGCAATTATCCTCTTATCTCGTCGATAGGGAGATCATGCGGTGTGTAGTAGATCACGGAAGATCGTATGGATTGTTTGACCTAGCAAGATATAAATAGTTATCACAGCTGAGACAGTTCCAAGATAAATTGTCGATGTAGGCTGCAGCATACGCAGTAATAAACATCTTGTCTTGGATGGCTTGGTTTGCTGGTGTGGGGTACACATTGATAAGGACCTAAGTCGAGATCGATTCTTTTATCTGACATTAAAAGAATCTAGATCTCTATGGCTTGATGAGATCCTAAGCCTATATGAAGGTACAGAAGTATATGCAGATTGTGTATTACTTTGAGTTGCAGTGAAATTCTCTAGTTGAGCTTGTATATCTGTATCTTGGGTAATAGCAGTTTGTGTATGACTGTCTGGTACTGGAACTAGGTAACCACATCCAGTATAGGATGGTGACATTCCCTGAACAGCTCAAAAGGTTCGTTATGCTAAAGTCCTACAGGCTGATTAAGTTCAAGCCTAAGTTAAAAGATTTGAGTGGATTGATTCAGGAATATAAGATGTTAATTAATTAAATAGCTTGTTAGAACTTAAATTAACTAATGAATGTCTGTAACCTTAAATGTGGAGATATACCGAGCCCATGCAACCCGTACCTCAAAACGTGGTAGCAAATAGGTAGGACAGTATTGATTCTATGGTGGAATGAATCAATATTAATTAATTAATTATATTCTGGGTTGAATATGAGAATTAATTAATTGATAGCCCTTATATGCTATTTGCATTCTGGTCCCTGGCCTGGCCCATGAAACTCAAGCCCAATGGAAGTCCAGTATTTTCCTATAAATAGGCCTCAGTTCCTCAGATCTCAACACACCACAAGATCATAAGATGCACACAGCAAACCAGGTTTTGGGAGCTGTGGTGATCGACTAAATCTGAGAATGAGGAGGAAACTTTGCTTATCAACCGGGCAAGGAATCTGAAGGGAATCTCCATCAGATATTCAGATTGAGTTGGGATACAAATCAGAAGATCAGATCAGGAGGATTTTTCTTCTCTCTCTCTCCTTGTTTTCGAAAATAATTATTTTATTTTCATAAAATTTAATTCCTCAATCTATTAGGAATTAAATCTTTGTACGTGGGAAAGGATCAAGAGAAATCTCCGCGCACTCGTTCTTCAGGGTTTCGCAATCCAAGTATTCCAAATAAACCCCCTTATGCATATTCAATAGGAGCATATTAGGATTAATCATAGGCATAGCAATTTATTTTGGTATCCCAATTAACGATCCTTGGCAAACGGACTTCGTGATTCAGTTCACGAATCCCTTCAATTGGTATCAAAGCCAGGTTAAATCATTGCCTCTATCGGAAAAATAATATTGCCTATGATCTGCATGATAATTATTATTGAATGATTGCATGGGTTTTGGGTTAATCCGCCCTTTTATAATGATTCGTTTTTCACCCACGAGATAAATCCGTGGTTAGATTTAGATTTTTAGAATGTAATTAGATATTTCAAATGTAATATTTTATTTTCAAAAATTAAATCTGTAAAACGAAGAACGAAGAATACGAAGAAAGAAGAACGAAAGGCCGCACAACGCACGACGGCCCCAGCACGACAAAGGGCCGTGCACGGCGGTCGCGCACGACAGGCATGGCAGTGCACAGGTGCGCGGCAGCCACGACGGCGGCGTAGCCGCATGACCGAGGCTGGCCTGGCCACGTGCGGCGCTCCAGAGATGGTCGGCGACGCGAGGGGCGGAGCAGCAGGAGGCCGAGGATAGCGGCGGCGCGGCCAGGGCACAAGACGCGTGCACTGTGCGGCCGAACCTTAGGTTCTACGCGCGCGCGCGTGGCTGACCTGCGCGGCCGTGCGCACGACGCCAGCGGCGCTCCTCCCTCCCTTCGGTCAGCGCCGGTGAGGGGCCTGGTGTTGCAGGCGGCGGCTCGTGGCTGGAGGCGCGGCTGGGGGCAATTTGATGAGGTGGCTCGTGCACGCGGGTCATCGCAAACTTTAGGGTTTGCATACTGCGCATGCGTCTCTCACATCGTGCTCCCTGCACGTTTTCCGGCGAGTCGTGGTAGCCGACGGTGGAGAAGAAAGGTGAACGGCAGTTTGGGCAATGGTGAGGACAAGCTGGGGCGGCGGCATGCAAAACGGGGAACGGCCGGAGGAGGCGGCATCGCGGACTACAACCATGCATGTACGTGCATGGCTGTTGCGCATGCCGAGAGCCCTCGCGGCGGCAGCGAGTCGCCGGCGGCAGTGGTTCGCCGGTGGTGGCCGTCGGGCCAAGTTCTCGCAGGCTATTGGGCTTGCAATGTGTGTCTAGGACTGCGATTTGGTTAACTGACCCAGTTGTCCAATTTGCTGATGAATCAAATCTTGGAGGCCCAGATCCAGAAAATAAATTCAGATCACAGTCCAAGTAGTGGGAGCCCAGTCGAAGATCTGTATAATTAAGAATTATTTTATTTTATATCATGGGGCCACGAGGATATTTTTTTATTTGTTTTATTATCTGTCTTCGCATGATATATGTGTTTAATTTAATTGCGAAGCATATAAGCATGTTGTAGATAATAGGAGCACGTTTACTGCTTTTATTTACATCTTTAAAGCATGCTATATGATTTATTTTGTGTAATTAATTATAACTATAAATTCGGGGATCATGCTATGCATGATAGAATTTTAGCATTGTTATAATTATGGCTACATAAAATAATCTGTGCAATTGAACCTTATGAATTAAAAATTACTAAGCTCATAATTTAGTAAGACGTCCACAAAGCGATCATTTATTGAAAGTAGGTAATTTATTAGGTAAACGTCTACATGTGTAGCTTACTTAATTTATTATTCATAAGTTCTAATAGATAGGATTTCTTAAAACAAGCATTTATTTCATGTGAGAAGTGGGAGTTCATGCGTAAACGTCTACATGTGTAGCTTGCGTATTGAATTTTCATAAGTTCTCTAGGGATTGAATTAAATGAGACAGCCTTATTATAGGGATTAGGTGAGTTCTAATAGATCCTTATATGGATGGTTGGCTTTGGTAGTAAGCTAGCTTAGATGTTATCCAGAGTATAACTCATTTGTGATGTCCCTGCTCAGTAGAATAATATGGTCTTAAGTTAGTCTCCAATTATTAATTCCATTTGTCTAAGGAACCCGGGCATGGATTGGAATTAAAGGACTGGAATTGAAAGATGCAGTCTGGTTAAGTGTTTTGTTGTAAACGTCCACATGTGTGGCTTGCAATAGTAATACTTAGGCAAATTGGAGGAAACATTAATATTGTTTTATCATAAGGTTTCAATATTTAATTGTTTCAATAGTTTACGACTATGTTTTAATTTCTGTTTTAATTTATTGTTTTCAGACATGCCTATTGCTCACGTTGTCAACCTCTTAATAACAAACCCTTTAACTGATCCGAATTTTCCTGAGTGGATGTTATCCTTCATGGAAATACTCTGCACTGCAAAACATGCCCATATACTTTACATGGACCTTCTAACTCCCAAATATTGGAACTGTACTGGTTATGAGCGAGTGTTCTATGAAAGATGCGTAGCTTCTGATGAGTTTGCCCACAGACTCATCATGAACAGTCTGTCTAGAGAATTAAAGCTCAAGTACAAGAAGTTCCGAACTGTTGTTGAGATATGGAGAGACCTTGTGAAAGTTTATGGGAAGGTGAGACGAACTGTCAGTTACAATCTTGTGGAGGACCTGGTCTGTAAGAGGATGACTGATGGGAGTTCGTTGCTTCTGCACTTCGTCAGTATGATGAGGATTATGAGAAAGTACAGAAAGAGAGGTGGACAAGTCAGTAAGCGGGCGGAAATTAACATTGTCCTGCACTCTCTGTCTGATCCTTATAATGACTTCATCAAGTCCCTCGGTATCAGGCGCGAGTTTATTCTTCCTGAGTTACTCTCAGCCCTGATGCGAGAGGAATCTGACCTTAGAGCATTGGAATTTGCTCCAACTTTGTCAGCTTTTGACAAGATAGTTGCTGAATCAAAGGAAATGCTTAAAAGGTTAGATGAAGTAGATCTTGCAGAAGATGTCATCAGGCCATGCAAATGCAAGCGAAGTGAAGTAGATTGTCTAGTTCTTGGCACGGGTAGATAAGGTACGTCATGTGCATCTATAATGGAAACATGTTTAGCATCGGTTTCTATCCATTCTTGGGTAGTAGATACTGGAGCTACTGATCATGTTAGTTATACTTTGCAGGGGTTCAGGCCGACAAGGCAGCTGAAGCATGACGAGATTACCATCTCAATATGCCCTGTGGGTTATACTGATTCGGATTTCCAGGCAGACCGAGACGAAAAGAAGTCCACCTCTGGCTATGTGTTTACATTGGGAGGTGGGGCCATATCATGGAGGAGTGCAAAGCAGAAGTGCATTGCGGACTCCACCATGGTAGCAGAATATGTGGCAGCTTCTGAAGCTTCAAAAGAAGCAGTATGGTTTCGAAACTTCCTTCTGGAGTTGGACGTGATTCCTAAGCTGCCCAAGACCATCACGATATATTGTGATAATTCGGGGTCTATGGCTAATTCAAAGGAACCACGAACTCACAGAGCAACAAAATACATTGAAAGGAAGTACCATATTATACGAGAAATCGTAGCAAGGGGTGATGTGGTAGTAGAGAAGAATGACACAAGAAATAATCTAGCGGATTCATTCACAAAGGCTCTGCCTGAGAAGGTCTACGAGATGCATGTACGTAACCTTGGGCTGAGGGCAAAGCTATCCACGTAGAATGTTTGATGTAATAGCTAGATTAGTTTAGACGCGTTATACACATGAAAACACCTGTATAATGCTTTGAGTATTAGTGGGAGATTGATGGATTTATATACTGAAAGAATTATGATTGGTATATTATGTACAAGGTCGATTGGTTAATATACTGGGAATCATAAATGTTGTATGTTCATCTCATGTCTGAATTGACAAACATGTGTCACAAATGCAATTATCCTCTTATCTCGTTGATAGGGAGATCATGCGGTGTGTAGTAGATCACGGAAGATCGTATGGATTGTTTGACCTAGCGAGATATAAATAGTTATCACAGCTGAGACAGTTCCAGGATAAATTGTCGATGTAGGCTGCAGCATACGCAGTAATAAACATCTTGTCTTGGATGGCTTGGTATGCTGGTGTGGGGTACACATTGATAAGGACCTAAGTCGAGATCGATTCTTTTATCTGACATTAAAAGAATCTAGATCTCTATGGCTTGATGAGATCCTAACCCTATATGAAGGTACAGAAGTATATGCAGATTCTGTCTTACTTTGAGTTGTAGTGAAAGGCTCTAGTTGAGCTTGTATATCTGTATCTTGGGTAATAGCAGTTTGTGTATGACTGTCTGGTACTGGAACTAGGTAACCACATCCAGTATAGGATGGTGACATTCCCCGAACAACTAAAAAGGTTCGTTATGCTAAAGTCCTGCAGGCCGATTAAATTCATGCGAAAGTGAAAAGGTTTGAGTGGATTGATTCAGGAATATAAGATGTTAATTAATTAAATAGCTTGTCAGAGCTTAAATTAATTAACGAATGTTTGTAACCTTAAATGTGGGGATATACCGAGACCATGCAACCCGTACCTGAAAACGTGGTAGCAAATAGGTAGGACAATATTGATTCTCTGGTGGAATGAATCAATATTAATTAATTAATTATATTCTGGGTTGAATATTGGAATTAATTAATTGATAGCCCTTATTTGCTATTTGCATTCTGGTCCCTGGTCTGGCCCATGAAACTCAAGCCCAATAGAAGTCCAGTATTTTCCTATAATTAGGCCTCAGTTCCTCAGATCTCAACACACCACAAGATCATAAGTTGCACACAGCAAACCAGGTTTTGGGAGCTATGGTGATCGACTAGATCTGAGAAACGAGGAAGAAACTCTGCTTCTCAACTAAGCAAGGAATCTGAAGGGAATCTCCATCAGATATTCAGATTGAGTTGGGATACAGATCAGAAGATCAGATCAGGAGGTTTTTCTTCACTCTCTCTCCTCTTTTTCGAAAATAATTATTTTATTTTCATAAGATTTAATTCCTCAATCTGTTAGGAATTAAATCTTTCTGCGTGGGAATGGATCAAGAGGAATCTCCACGCACTCGTTCTTCAGGGTTTCGCAATCCATGTATTCCGCATAAACCCCCTTATGAATATTCAATAGGAGCATGCTAGGATTAATCATAGGCATAGCAATTTATTTTGATATTCTAATTAACGATCCTTGGCAAACGGACTTCGTGATTCAGTTCACGAATCCCTTCACCTGAGACATGAGTTCTTGGATAGGCTATTGGTTTCAACACATAACCTTCTTTTCTCGTATTTCTTTTGTACCTTCACTTGGGATCCTTATTCAAGCACTCTCCTAGAAACCCAATCCTCACAACATCTGTATTCTCCCTCAATTCTCTCATCCCTAAAATTTGTTCCTAAACATATCAAAAGAATCTCCAAAAGGCTCAACATGGGGAACAATAGAACTAAAGGCAAATATGATCATGTAAAACACCTTATACTCTAATGTGTAATGTAGGAGCTAGAAGTCGATGGCCTAAATCATTTTCTAGTAAAAAGAGCATGCTAGAATAGATAGAGAACAAATACATGTTCTAGTTATTTCACTTTCCATCTTGCCACTCACAACAAAACATATGACAATTAGGATCAAATCTCATGGCTTTTTGTCTAGTCTCAAGTATTAACATGCACAAATTAGAGCAATTCAAAAGTTCAATGTTAACATGCCTCAAATCCAAATCAACAACAATCCATAGATGTATCATTGAAACTCAACATCTATGAAATCAAACATCAGCGACATAACCATCGAATACAACATTGAAAATCCATGACCAACACAACATCAATTAAACCAAACATCCCAAAATATCTCACTCATAGTACAATCAAATCTAATTCAAATTCAAATCCTAGCACAAAATGATACGATCCTCGCCGGAAGGTTTAGATTGCAGCCCGGGAACAAGAGTTGACACGACACAGAAACGATTCAAATGGAACTAGAAACGGAAACAACGAACGGATGGAAGTTTAGCAACCCTAATTCGACCCTTCAAATTCCGTATTCCAAACGAATCTCATATACGCCCCAAGAAGCTGAAGAACTAATGATGCAGAATGGTAGAAGACACCACAATCGAATGTGTAAGTCCGGTTGATAAGTCAATTCGAATTTCAAGGAATCCACATAAATTCTTGAGCTTTCAGAATTGGAGAATTAAACTCACAAAATATCATTGAACTGAAAACTGAGTCTAAATTCGAAAATAAGCAGCCCTATTTATAGGGTGTAAAAAAATGAAATCTTTTACTCCTAATCTATTTAGGAAATCAAATCTAAAAAAAACATATCAAATCTTTCAAGATATACAACATGTATATCTTGAAAATAATATCTAAAAAGTAAATAAAATCTAATAACTAATTAAATTCGAAATTAAAATAAAACTAAACCTAAATCAAATCAATTAAGCCTAGATGTCATAATTAAATTAATCCATCTTGACCCAATTTGATTTTCAACTCCGACGGGCTTCTTGAATACTTCTTGAGCCCAAATATCTTTAATCAGCACTTGTAATCCATCTCTTAGCTTCTTGGCCCTAGCTCTCGTCATAGGTCCACTAGGAATATAGTTGGATCTTGCTCTCGAACTGCACCTTGGGCTCTATCATTCCCCTCCTCTTGAAAAGGACTTGTTCTCAAATCCAAGCTGTCACCTACATCAAAAGGACTTAAATCAGAAACATTGAAAGTAGCACTCACATTATACTCACCTGGTAAGTCCAATTTATAGGCATTATCACAAAATCCATAGTAGAGATAATAAGAGATAAGGTGGTAGAAGTTAACCGACAACCCTCCAATCCCTCCAAACTTAGCCTGAAGGAAGTAAGTTTGAAAAGAAAGCTGGTGGATAAGCAACATCACTCAGCATTGAGGCTCATGTACCTCCTCCTGCATAGACAACTCACCAAAAACCTCAAATGCGTCTTCCAAATGTAACACTCCGCCAAAAAACATCTGAAACACGCAATGAGCAACACAACATATATATAAAACAAAAGACTCAAGACTATCTAACACAATACAAAACAATTACAAAGCACTAAATTTTTGGTTGCCTCCCAAACAAGCGATGCGGTTAACGTCGGTAGCTTACTGACCATACTGTGTTATCCAAAAGCAATCTCCATCACAGTATGTGGCTCATCATTAAAGTACTACCTTTTCACTTGATGCTCGATTACCTTGAAACTTTGTCCTTCATCAGTTTATAACTCCAAAGTTCCATTCTAAAATATTTGCTTCACTTTACAGGGCCCTGTCCACCTAGAACGGAATTTACCCGAAATTAGTTTCAAATAAAAATTAAATCACCTGGGTAGAAGTCCTTCTTATGGACGTGTGGATCATGAAATCTCTTTGTCCTCTCTTTGTAAATCTAGGAATTCTCATATGCCTTATTCTGAAACTCCTCCATCTCATTGAGTTTCATCACATGATCTGCTTGATCTTGTTTCCAATCTAAATTCACCATTTTTACAGCACAATGTGCCTTGTGCTCCACCTCAACCGGTCAATGGCATGACTTTCCAAACACAAGTTGATAAAGAGACATACCTATTGGCCTTTTGAAAGTCGTTCGATATTCCCATAAAGCATTATCCAGTCACATTGACCAGTTCTTCTTAGATCCCACAGTTTTAGCCAAAATAGACTTAATCTCCCTATTAGCCAACTCTGTTTGTCTATTGACTTGAGGATGATAAGTTGTGATCACTCGATGTTGCACGCCTTACATAGCCAACAACCTCTCCAGCAATTTATTGTAAAAATGACACCCTCTATCACACATTAATGCCCGAGGAATTCTTGACCTAGCGACAAGCCCTTGCAAAAACATCAGAATAACTTTTACATCATTAGTTACAGTGGCACAAGCTTGAACACATTGAGACAGATAGTAAACAAGTTGTGTATAATGATAAGCACAAGACGGGGGGAAATGACACATAAAATTTATCCCCCAAACATCAAACAAGTCTACCTCTACCAATATTTTATATGGCATCTCATCACGACAAGTAATATTTCCAGCTTTTTGGCACCTATCACATGCTCGTACAAACTCAATACAGTCACGGTAAATTGAAGGCCAATGGAACCTATTAGATAATACCTTCATTGTCGTTTGGTTGTCCGCGAAATGACCCCCACTTACCGAAGCATGACATTCCTCAAATATTTTCCCCCACTCAGCTTGATGAACACAACATCTAATAATCCCATGTGCATACCTCCTAAACAAGAATGGTTCCTCCAAATTAAGAAACCGAACATCCTTGAGAAATTTCTTCCTTTGATGTGGTTTTAAATTGGGAGGTGAAACTTTAGTCATAAGAAAGTTAAAAATATCTACATACCAAGGATTACTATCAACAACATGCATCAATTTTTAATTAAGAATGATATCATTTGCCAACATATTCTTATCATCCCCCACTACCAGAATCTCCAAACTGGACAAGTGATCGACAATTACATTCTTACGCCATTTTCTATCTCTTACCTTAATGTTGAACTCTTGCAATAACAAAATCCATCTTATGAGAGTAGGTTTAGCATCCGGTTTCACAAACAAGTACCTAATAACAATGTGATCTGTATACACTATAGACTTAGTTTCTACCAAATAAGCTCGAAACTTATCATAAGCATATACTACAACCAACAAATCCTTCTCAATAACTGTGTAATTACATTACGAAGCATTCAAAGTCTTACTAGCATAAGAAATGACACGATAAAGCTTATCCTTAACTTTTCCTAATGCTATAACTACAACAACATCAATAGCAATACACATCAACGCAAAAGTTTCATTCCAATTAGGGGTTACAAGCACTGGTGCAGAAACAAGAGCTTGCTCTAGATATTCATAAGAATCAACACAAGCATCATCAAACACAAACTACACATCTTTTTCAAGAAAACTACACAAAGACTTCGTGATATTTGAAAATCCTGAATAAATCTCCTATAGATTGTTGCATGTCCTAAAAAACTTATCACACCCTTAAAATACCTAGGGATCCGCAATTTTTTAATGGCAGCTATCTTGGTTTTGTCAATGTTAAGTCATGTCGAGATTTTGTGACCCAAGACAATACGTTCCTTAACCATAAAATGACACTTTTCACAATTAAACACAAGATTTGTTTCCTTGCATCTTTCAAGTACCACATTCAAAAATTTTAAATACTCATCAAAAGACAATCCAAAAATAGAGAAGTCATGAATACCTCCATGATGTTTTCAATTGCCCCGTGAAAGATGACTATCATGCATCATTCAAATATCGTTGAAGTATCACATAAAGCGAACGACGTCCTCCGATAAGCAAAAATCCTATGTGGACAGGTAAAAACAATCTTATGTTGATCCTTTGGAGCCACCATGATGATTGTAGCCCAAGTAGCCATCCAAATAGCAGTAGTATGAATGTCTAGCAAGGTGGTCAAGCATTGATCAATAAAATGTAATGAAAAATCATTCTTACGAGTATCTAACTTAAGAGCACGATAGCTAATACAGAACCACTAACCAGTGGTTGGCCTTTCCATTACTTCCTCGCTATTATTGGGCTACACCACTTTCTCAAAGCCTTCCTTCTTTGAGACCATGTGAGTTGGCTAATCAACTCACTGTCATTCGGTGCATAAATGATGTTATTATCCAGGAGCTTGTGCATCTCTTTTTTCTCTACTTCTTGCATCATTGGGTTTAACCTCCTTTGTGGTTGTCGTTTTAGCTTGCAATTCTCCTCCACCAATATCTTGTGCATGCAAATTGCTGGGCTTATTCCCATGATGTCGGAAATTTAACATCCAATAGTCAATCTATGCATCCTTAACACACGAAATAACCTCTCCAACTCAACCTCTGAAAAGAGGTGGACACAATCACGAGGTAAATTTCCTTATACACCCTGAAGGCATATTTTAGATGATCTTCAATAATAGGCATCTCCGGAAGGTTGTCTAACACTTTCACATACTCTAACAGCTCATCACAAGCACTAACCAATTCATCAAATAATTTCTTAGTAGAAAATGACTTTTGAATCATCTCTTCAAGAGGTTCTCACATGACATCCACTTCCACTCCAAGTTAGGGACACCGCATCAACAAAGTTGTAATACTCATCATTATCATCCCCCATACTTCTTTTCATTGCTTCTGGGAAAGAAAATGTAATATTGTGGTTATCAAATTGCAAGGTTAATTCACCTATCTTCATATCAAACTAGGCAAACCCCTATGGATAGGAAGGGTCTCCTCAAGATCAAAGGCACATCTCCATCATCCTCCATTATCCAAGACGACAAAAATCTGCTACGAGATAAAATCATGAACTTTTACCAGGACATCTTTTAGAACACCCTTTGGAACAGATAAAGAACAATATGCCAATTGAAGCGTGATTGTTGTCGGTTTTATCTCTCCAATCTCAAGTTTCTTGAAAACCGATAAGGGCATTAAATTGATGTTTGCACCTTAGTCGCATAGAGCTCAAGGTATTTCTAGCCCCCCCCCCCCCAATAACATACGAGATCGTGAAACTCCTAGGATCTTGCCTTTAAAAATGCATCTTTTTTGGATAACCGCACTGCACTCGTCAAATATATTTACGGTCTCGTATTCAACAACTCCATACTTACTCTTCTATGTGAACATTTCCTTAAGCATGTTTGTATACCCCAACATCTCTTGATGCACCTCCAATAAGGGAAGATTGATTTGAATTTTACTCAAATTCTCTAAGAATTGAGTGAAATTCTAGTTTTTCCGACTCTTATCAAACCGCTGAGGATATGACATAGTAACCTCTTTCTTTGGATCCTCAATCTTTACCTTCACTTCTTCTTTCTCTTCTTGAGGAATTGTCTCTTCCTTGTTTTGAAATGACACCTCTTCTTCTTATTGGACATCTCATGTCTCTTTTCGATCTTCTTAGCATCCATTACTGGCCACTCATACGATTTACCACTCTAGGTAGTAATCACGTTACAATTTTTCTTCGGACTCATCTTCATATCTTTTGAGGTTTTCTCGACTTGGTTTCTTCCACTCATTTTTTTGACAATAGCTGAGACCTATAATTTAATCTCCTCAAGTATCCCTTCGTACTTCTGAAGCATTATCTCTACTTCATCACTTGGGTTACTCACATAATCATTACCCCTTTGGCTACTACTACCAAGTCTTCCTCCAGAATATCCCTCATGATTGACACCTCCGATATTCTCGAACCCTGATTGTGGGTTCAAAGCATTGTTTGGATTTGCATAGGAGAAATTAGGGTGGTAGTGATTATTAGGGTGGTAGTACAAGTTACCTTGGGAATTGTAAGATCCCCGATTGTTCCTAAACCTTTGGTTAATGAAGTTCACATCATCGAAAATCCTTCCTCCTTATTCACTACATTCACCTCTTCACTCTTTTTGCTTGACTTAGTCGACAAGTCAAGATGTTTTTGCATCATCACCATTTGGCATTTCAATGAATCACTCTCATTAGATTTGCCCACCATCTTCATAGCCCGATAATCTCTCCTCTTTTTCGGCCATTGGTAGCTATTCTCTGATATCTTCTTAATAGTTCTCAATGCTTCATCTGCTTCTTACTCAAGGAAAGATCCTCACCTAGGTCTCGTTGTGGAAACCCCCATAGAATTAACATATTTTTTAGCTTTAGATATCACGTAACGTGGACACCTTCTCAACAAGTCACAGAAGTGGTCCCAAGCCTCGTAGAGTGGCTTGTTATACCGTTGGCTGAAAGATGTTATATCGCCTCTTATTCCCAATGTCAAATTAGGTAGGAAGAACTTAAGCAAAAAATTCTCCTGGAGTTGATCCCAATATGTAATGGCTTCCTTGTCCAACCCCTCAAATCAATTATTTGCTCCATCCCAAAGCGAGAATGAAAACAACCTCATCGGGATTTGATCCTGCAAAACTTAGTTTATCTTGATAGTGTTGCTGATCTCTAAGAACCGTGAGATATGAGCATTAGGATCATTGATTGGATGCCCCCTATATTTGACAGCTTTGAATCATTTGTACTAGTTGTGGTTTGATTTCAAACTGGGTGGCATTAACCCCCACCGGAATCCTCATGTGGACTTTATTTGGTTGGAATAGATTTTTGAGTAGCCTCCGTTGTAGTTTCCTTTTGTTCATGTTGGCTTGCATCTTTTGGAATTGCCATCGTAAAATAGTTAACATCTCTGCATCCACTCTCGGTTAGTTCTCCATCTCAACTTCTATTCATTTCTCAACTTTTACTCTTCTCCATTGTGCTTTCAATCTCCGAGCTTGTGACCATGTAATCATACCACACCTACACATAAACTCAACAAAACACAATCAAACAAAAATTTAACTACCAAAGTCAAAGCATCACTAATATCAACATGCAACCTTCTAAAGAGTTCCCTAGGAATGACACCAAAACTTGATGCAATTTATTTTTTACAAACAAATACCTCACTTAATCGTTATAGGAGTAAGGGTCACGTATAAAAATTATCAAACTCATGGAACTAACTTCGCCTGCAAGCACAATTACTAGCTACTTAAACGGCCAACCGTATCCAAGTGAGATACAAAATAGATGGGTTGATTATCTAGGACGGTAATTGAAAAAAACTAGAACAAAACAACTATTAACTACTAGGCACTTCAACAGTGCAAGTAGAACAACAACCTTAACAAAAACAAGCAATTGAACAACTCTCTCAACACCAACAATCCAAGCAATCAATTGAATGAGAGTAAACTAAATTAGGGAAAGTGAGGATTTAGGATAGATGATGCGATGGACCTAGAAATGATTCTCAAACTCCTAAAAACCTACTTTAATCTTAGGTGTGCTCATCGATTCACCCTACACTAGTGAACCCCCTTAATATCGATGAGATGGCCATAAATTGCCTAAATTATTCAAGCATTATACTATCCGACCTAGGCAACTCACAATAGTACGAGAATTACCGACCTATATGTTATCTCTGCTCACTAGAGTCGATGTACACATATATGCATAATCCGTATTCGAAAATCAAGTCAGCGTATTGGCTACAACCTAGTCGTCAATGTATCAAACATATAACGCCTAACTGAGATGTTTGACCTAAGAATAACTCAAAATAAATGCAAATACACACTAAGATGTAAGTAGAGAATTCAGTTAATCAAATCAATTCATTGCAAACATCAAATCCCAAATCACTCAAGTATGTAGCCACTCATACCTTGAATTAGCAACAATTACTAGAAATCAATAAACCTAACAAACTCTTGATAGATGGAATTTGGTCTCTAATCTTCAATCTCTTGGCCTTGATCCTCAATTTGAATCCCCCTTACTTCATTTGGCATGAATTTCTACTTAAATTTTACCCAAAGTAGGTCTCGGAGCGGTTACGGTGCATGTTGTGATGAAAACCTTCAAAACTCCTTTCCCCGTCTATTTCTGCCTATTTATAGATCAAGCTCCGTATTTTGCCTGAAATCCATTTATACAGCACTGCAATTTTGTTAGAAATTTGGCTCTGTCCATAGTGAAGAATTTCGACTGATTTCTACCAAAATATATAGGATTTTCCAGCTCGAGAATTCCCTGAACCAAGATTTCGGCCAAAATTACCTTCAAAATTGGCTACAAACTGCACATTTTTGTTTTATTCTTAAACCTACGCACTTGCAACACTAATATGCTCAGAGTGAAGTGAAAGCTAAAAAGAATATGGTATATGAGTGAAATGCATACAAAATGGACTAGCCAGCACTTAAATTATGTACATTTCACACACATATCAAGCTTCTTTAAGATCGTTAGTCGATAGTTTCTCCACAAATTGTCAATTAATCCTCTTTCTTAGTTCCATACTAGCTTGTCCTTATAACCGATGTGAGACAATTATGGACATCAATAAAACTTGATTATATCCCAATTGATTATTCACATCTTCAAGTCTTCGGCTGGTTAGGTCTAAACTATTACAACACTTAGAACATATTTCATACATTCTATGATCAGTTCTCACTGAATCGTCTCTATACACAACTTAATTGACTAATGATTATTGATAATCATCAAAATCACAAAGTCCCAACAAAATATTGAAGGTAAGTTTTTATAATATATTATAATAAATTATTAATATAGTTATCAACCGCGTTAATCGGTTTGATTATCGAACTTCAGGCATAATTTTATCTAACCTTGGGCTATTCCATGTAGTTCATTCGGAGTGAGGTTTTTTTAACAAAACTATTTTCAATTATAATCCCGATTTTTGTTCGGTGGACCAATTTACTAATTTCAGACTTAGATTGATTTTCCTAATAATAATATTATCCTCAGTTTTAAATAATATTTTTTTTTAAAACTGAATGCAATAATTGAAAATTTCACCTTAAACATTCTTATATATTTTGAATTTATGACTTATGAATATAGATAAAGCTTTTTAGCTACTTACATCTCAAATAAAGGAAATTCTCAAGTAAACTTAATTATATGTGCATTTATTACCTTATGTATAAAATTTTTGATCTTACCGTACAGGATAAGGTCCTACTTGAAAATTATCCTGCCGATGAAAAATACATCTTTGGTTTATCTCACCTTAATAAATAACCGAGAACTATACAAAAAGTAACATTTTTTATTTTAAATAATCAAAAAGTACAAATATGATTTTGAGTTGTTATGTTGATCACGATTAGTATTGCACCCACGAGATATGTGAGAACTTCAATTATTTATATTAATAAATTTAATGTTTTATTTAAGTTTTATTTTCGTATCATTAAAAAGTTTTAGAATTCATAGTCTTTAGACAAATAATGTGAATATCTAAAAATTGTAAACTTATTAATAATATGTATAAACCATAAATTTATTATACATTGGCTATATTTATTTTGATTAATTTATAAAATTTATTTTATAAACGTAAGTGTTAGTTTTAAATTTGAATAATGTTTGTAGAAAATTTTATTTTTTATTTGGGTATATTATTTAAATGGAAAATGAGTGTTTCGGCACGACTTAAAAATATGATCAATTAATCATAGAAAAATACTTAATCAAGTGCGCTCTTAGGTGAAGACTAATATTGTTGTGAATTGAAGCAATCGCGACATAAATAACTAAACGAAAGTACAAGAACACAAAGAATTATAGTGGTTCGAGCGTAAGCTCTACGTCCACTCTTCAAGTCTCCTCGGTGATGATATTATTATGGTGAAGAAAATACAAAGTATGTGACAATTACAATTGGTGGGGAGCAGGGGGTATTTATAGGGAGATATTCCTAATCACATAAGGAATATATAACCTAGATATGATAATATATATCTAACCTAAATCTATCTAAAATAGATTTATTCTCATCCAAATCTAATACTGATTAGGATAAATCTTGTCCAACAAGGAAACAAGATATACACCATATCTTTTCCATATCTATCCAACTCGAACTGCACCACGAGTTCCTCGACCTACACGACTCGACCCACTTTACCGGACTAGTCTCCTCGACCCACTCGAACTACTTCCTCGAGTTATATTGAGACTACTCCAACAATTCTCCACTTTAGGCTCAATATCACCTCGGCTTGGCACCTCCTCTTCAGTTCGACTTTAACAGATTGATCAGTTCCAAACAGTACTCAAACTTAGTACTTGGAACTGGCTTTGTAATCATATCCGCAGGATTATCGAGAGTATTGACCTTGTGCAGCTCGACCTCTCCGGCTGCAACCACATCTCTTACAAAATGGAACTTCACATCAATGTGCTTAATTCTCTCATGATGAACATCATTCTCTACCAACTGCAAAGCACCTTGATTATCACAGGAAATCTTCATTTTTCCTTGATCAATCCCCAGTTCGTTCATGAATCCAAGCAACCACAGACCTTCCTTAATCGCTTCTGTGAAGGCAATGTACTCCGCCTCTGTCGAAGATAAGGCAACTACCCTCTGCAGACTTGCTCTCCAACTAATTGATGTTCCATACGATGTTAACACAAAACCCGTCAATGACTTCCTCGTATCCATACATCCTACATAATCTGAGTCCACAAACCCTTCGACTGGGAGCCTCAAGCTCGAACCGTCATCCTCGAAGACTAGACTCTTTCCAACTGTCAGAGCTGTCCAATGCTCCTTCCTAGGTTCGGCCATGAACCTACTAACCAAGCTGAAAGCATAAGCAAGATCTGGTCTCGTATAGACCATAGCATACATCAACGAACCGACAATGCTTGCATAAGGAACACCTCTCATAAACTCCCTTTCCTCCTCGTCGAGTTTCCCAGCAGCACTCAACTTGAAATGAGCTGCTAACGGAGTGAGCACAGGCTTGTTGGGAAAATATTCCTGAACTCTCCTTAGTATCACATTGTAAAAGGTTTTGTTGGATCAAACCTTAGTAGATGGTCGATCATTGCTGAATCTTAGCATAGCTTAGTAACTCTTGTAATGTCATGTATAGGGTAAATATTGAGTTGTAATAGAGTAGGATACTCTCAGCAAACATCAGAGAATGCTAAAGAGGAAGAAAGCTAGTAATAACAGAAAGCTGAGGAGTCAGCATTTGCTAACACATCACAGATTGCTAGGGGAGTTAGCAATCCGAAGTCAAAAGTAGCTGAAGAGTATCTGTTGCACAGACAAACATCAAGCCCAGTAGTATGCTAAAAGATGTCCAGCAGTCCATTCCAGAAAAGCTCAGCAAAGCAAATCTCAACGACTGCTGCACCGTAATTCTGACCAACGCGCGAAGACTAGACCTGTCAGAAGTAGGTCGGAAAAGCCTGTACGGAGACAGAAAAGTTGGTAAAAAGTTATCTGCAATTAAGACAAAAGATCCGTTGTGTCTAAACGGAATTGCCGACTCAAGTTTTGAATCTTCAACTATAAAAGGCAAGTCAAAGGAAGATACAGAAGCTGCTCACTCTCTTACACAAAAAGATATTCGAAAGATTCCAAAAAGTCAAAAAGGCTCGAGAGCAGTTCTGTTGAAAGGCATAACACAGAGACATCGAAAAGCCTTCAACAACTTGAGTGTCTCGTTGTACGTCTGACACTCATTTGAGAGATTCTTGAATTGATTTAAGAATCTTCAATCATTGGGATCACTTTCTTTATAGGAAGTATCAAGCTGTCAATTTCTTGAAAAGGAATTAATTAGGACGGGCAATAAGAACAAAAGATCTTTCTCGATCAATCCCCTTGCCTGAAGCCGCAAAAGACGGACAGTTTGGAAGGAACTTTAAACTCTTCCAAAGGTGGTAAAAGCGAGTTTTACGAAGGTGCGCCCTTGACTCAGCCGGAGCCACACCTGAGAGGTTCGGAGTATCGGAAGATAGTCGTGAAGTAGCCAGACCAAACATCGGCTGCCTGCTTTACAGGAAAGACAACTCTTTGTACACCGTATACATTCTTAGTGAAATTCTTAGCGATTCGGCTAAGGAGTAGACGTAGATCATTTGATCGAACCACTATAAATCTTGTGTTCTCTTGCTGATTACTGTTTTATTTCTATTGTGCGACTGTGATTTAAAACCAAGCAACGAAGTTGCTAGTGTATAACTGCAAGAAGAAACTTAAGTTAACTTGAACAAACCCTAGTTGATAATAACCTAAATAAAAGTAAACGCTATATTATTCCGCTGCATTTCGTGTTTATACTTTATCACTACCACGACGACTCTGATCTCAGGGACCAACAAGGCTTTACATCCTTCATTCCATGCTTCTCAAGAACTTTCATCAAGTATCCCTCTTGAGATAATATGAGTATTCTTCGAGCCCTATCTCGAACTATTTCCATACCCAGGATCCTTCGAGCACAACCGAGATCCTTCATCTCGAACTCCTGACTCAAAGCTTCTTTCAGTTTGGCTATCCCTTGCTTATCTCGACTCCCTATCAGCATATCATCTACATACAACAGTAAATAAATTTGAGTCTCCATATTTTCACCTCGAAAATAAACACATGGGTCATGTTTGCATCGAAAAAAGTCTACAAACCATAACCTTGTCGAACCGCCTATTCCACTGCCTTGGAGACTGCTTCAATCCATACAATGACTTCTTGAGAAGACACACCTTCTCCCCGCTACCGGCTTCCTCGAAACCCTCGGGCTGCGTCATAAGGATTCTTTCCTCCAGCTCTCCGTACTGAAATGCGGTCTTCACATCCAGTTGCTCCAATTCCATGTCGTACCGAGCAACTAACGACAATATCAGCCTTATAGACCTTTGTTTCACCACCGGCACAAACACCTCTCTATAATCCACACCTTCCCATTGCGTGAAACCTTGAGCAACTAGTCTAGCCTTGAATCTAACCCCAGAAACCTCTTGTTTCTTCTTGAAGATCCACTTACAGCTAACTATCGATTGCTTCTCCCTTATCTTATCCACCAACTCCCAAGTGTTATTCTTATTCAAGGAGTCCATCTCCTCCTTCATGGCATCGATCCATTTGAGCCTCTCCTTACAAGTTATGGCCTCGGTATAGCTCTTCGGCTCAGTTCATCCAGCTCTACCTCTTCCGCCATAACAAAGGCATATGCTACGACATCAACATATCTGAATCGAGTGGGAGGTCTTATCTGCCTTCGTTCTCTATCTCTCGTGAGATTATAATCTTGAAGTGCACCTGACCCTCAAACCACCTCGATCTCGCCATTCACCTGAGGTAATCTCTTCGACCCACTGGTCGGCTCCACCTCAATCTCAGCAACTGATCTATCTCCTTCGACCTTGTCAGACTGTTCCTCTGAAGCACCACCTTGTTTCTCAAGGATATTTTCCCGTTCCCCGGCCCCTTTATCCAGTTCTCCTACCAGCTCCTCCCAATGAATATGCATTTCAATGCCTTCCTCCCAAGCTTATCTCCTTTGATGTTTGCATAAGCCACGCAACCAAAAGCTCTAAGGTTGCTAAAATCCGGAGGATAACCAGACCATATTTCTTCTAGTGTCTTGAAACCTAGTGCGGTCGAGGGGCACTGGTTGATCAAATAAGCTGTAGTAGTCATTGCTTCTGCCCAGAACGACTTGGGTAACTTCGCACCAAACAGCAAGCACCTCGTTCTTTCCAGCAACGTCCGATTGTACCTCTCCGCCAATCCGTTCTGCTGAGGTGTTCCAGCCACTGTCTTGTGCCTCGCAATACCGTGCTTCGAACAGTACCTCTCAAACTCCATCGAGCAATACTCAAGGCCATTGTCAGTTCGCAGCCTCTTCACCTTCCTTCCAGTCTGATTTTCGATCAGCACTTTCCAATTCTTGAAGGTCTCCAAAGCATCACTCTTATTCTTCAAGATGTAGACCCACACCTTCCTTGAGTGATCATCAATGAGGCTCATGAAGTACCTCGCTCCTCCTTTCGAACTGACCCATGAAGGTCCCCATAGATCTGAGTGGATGTAGTCTAGAGTTCCTCGAGCTCTCTGTCGACCTACTCCGAACTTTACCCGGTGAGATTTCCCATAGATGCAATTCTCACAAAAATCCAGCTCTCTGATGTTATCCCCGAGCAACAGATCTTGCTTCAATAACTCCTGCAGCCCTATCTCACTAACGTGACTGAGTCGCCTGTGCCACAGTATTGACTTGTCAACCATCACTATCGAAGCTTCTCCGATCATCGTGCTCCCCATGAGAGTGTATATTCCATTCCTTCGAGCTCCTTTCATCAAGACCAGAGATCCTTTGCACACCTTCAAAGTCCCAGCTTCCATCTTGATCGTGTAACCCAGTTCATCGAGCATCCCCAAAGAGATCAAGTTTCTCTTAAGCTCCGGAACGTACCTTACACCTCGAAGTACCCTTTCTGTATTATCGTGCATCTTAATCCTCACCAAACCCATTCCAACCACCTTGCATGGTTTATGGTTACCCAAAAGAACACTCGAGTTTTCCTGCTCCTCGAACCCTTCGAGCCATGACTTATTAGGTGTCATGTGGAATGTACAACCTGAATCCAATATCCATTCCCTCTCCGAGCGCTCATTCAAAATCACTAATGCCTCTCCAGAATCATATTCCTGCTCAGCAACATCTACATCCGCTTGTTGCTTCTGCTCCTGCTTTGTCTGCCTCTCCGGACAATCTCTTTTGATATGTCTTTTCTTTTGGCAAAGAAAACACTTGACCTTTGGCTGTGATCCTGGCTTTGGCCACGATCTTGACCTTGACCTCGAACTTCCCCTGTTGGAGTTCCTCATCTCCGGTCTTCCTCGAGCCGCCCTAGCCACCAAGCCTTCTCTATGAGAGTTCTCTTGCTCCTCGTTCTTCTCATTTAACTCCTTCGAACTTAGAGCTGACGGAACCTCATCCATGGTCAATGAATCTCTTCCATACATTAAGGCTTCCTTAAAGTTCGAATAAATCTTTGACAACGCACTCAACATAATCATTGCCTGATCCTCATCTCCTATTGCCACATCGATATTTGCCAGATCGAGGATCAACTTATTGAACTCATCGAGCTGCTCGTTGATCGGTCTTCCCTCTTGCATCTTAAACGAATACAACGATTATTTAAGATAGAGCCGATTCGCAAGGGACTTCTTCATATATAAGTATTCCAGTTTGGTACATACTTCCTCTGCCATTTTCTCCTTCGACACCTTCCTCAGCACCATATCTCCGAGACTCAGAATCAGCGCACTATACGCTTTCGCCAGTGTATCTTTCTTCTATTTTTTCGTCATCGTGTCAGGTAACCCAGTCTCTCCCTTCAAGGCACCGTCCAAGCCTTGCTGCACAAACAATACTTGCATCTTCAACTTCCACAAACCAAAATCATTCAATCCCGTGAAGCGCTCCACCTCGAACATGGCTGAACCCATCGCAATCCTTCCTATCCACGTTCACCGCACCAATTTGTTGTGAATTGAAGCGATCGCGACACAAATAACTAAACGAAAATACAAGAACACAAAGAATTATAGTGGTTCGAGCGTAAGCTCTACGTCCACTCTTCAAGCCTCCTCTGTGATGATATTATTATGGTGAAGAAAATACAAAGTATGTGACAATTACAATTGGTGGGGAGCAGGGGTATTTATAAGGAGATATTCTTAATCACATAAGGAATATATAACCTAGATATGCTAAGATATATCTAAACCTAAATCTATCTAAAATAGATTTATTCCCATCCAAATCTAATACTGATTAGGATAAATCTTGTCTAACAAGGAAACAAGATATACACCATATCTTTTCCATATCTATCCAACTTGAACTGCACCACGAGTTCCTCGACCTACACGGCTCGACCCACTTTACCGGACTAGTCTCCTCGACCCACTCGAACTACTTCCTCGAGTTATATTGAGACTACTCTAACAAATATATTATTTTCTTGATATGTAGGGTTTCCCTTCATAATTATAATTTTTAATGCTAAACAATTTTCATTATTTTTGTTAGAAACTGGGAAACTTGTTTACCCTTTATTTGATGTTTAATTTGGTTTGTCAAAACTAGCATTAAATTTCTAGTAAGTTTCTACATGTAATCCTTGTATAGTATAAATCGAGTAATAATAGAAACTAGAAACTGGAAGCTCAGGATCGAGAAGATAGAAACTTTGTTTCTAAAGGAAGAAATTATTAGAAGCTAAAGCTTGAGATGCTGAAATCAAGTTTCAAAACTTAAAGATGAAGAAACTAAGAAACTAAGAAACTAGAAATCAGAAATGTAGTTTCTAAACTAGAAACTTGAAAAGGCCAGAATGTCAGTTTCTGGAAACTAACTTTTCACCAAAGGAAACCAGAAACTTAAAACTTGAAATTTGGAGGATTTCAATTTTCAATTTTCAAAGCTTAAAGAGCACGTGAAAAGTGAAGACAAAAGGAATTCGAGTGAAACTCAAAGTCTTATCCATGATTCCTTAAAGTGTCGAACAACAATGATGTACAGGGAATCTTAAGTTTTAAGTTTCTCGTACTGAAACTCGCTCTGACAGAGAGCAGGTGAAAAGTACACTGCAAAAAAACAAAAGCAGATCAGTGCATAGCAGAGAAAAATAATGATGACTGGATGACATATTCTTTGTCTCTAACGAACATAATATTCAAATCATCAACAATCTGCCTATAAATAGCATACCACTTTGACAAAAATCAGCACCTGAAACTTACACGAAAATCAAACTTAAACTCTGTTAAGTAAAAGCTTAAAAATTTCTCTGATAATTCCATGTGTCTGAACACAAGGATTAAGCTTTCTAAGTTTAAGCTTATCATTTGGTGTTTATTACTTTTCAAGTAATAAACATAGTAGTCAGTTTTCAATTCCGGAATTCAGATTTTGACAAGCAATAGACAACCACTGAAGTTCTAGGAACAACAACAAACATCCACCATTCTAGTTTGAAAGATGCGAGGTGCGTCCTCACTTCAAGACTGAAGAAGGAAGGACCAAGTTTCTGGATTAGTGACCAAGGAGGCCGAAGGACTTTGACATCCAACGGTCTAGTTATAGATCGTGAGAAGTCTTGTAATCCGTTACTTAGTGAATTCCCGGATTAAGTTTTGAAGAGTGGACATAGGACTTAAAGATTCAAACCACTATAAATATCCTGAGTCATTTTACTTCTTTATTTAAGTTTTTGCGTTCCAAGTTTTTAAGCTTAATTGAAACCTTCTATAATTTATAAGTATTGAAGTGTATATCTGTGAACTGAAACTTAAAACTATCAGAGTTTAAGTTTAACTAACACAAGTTTTCGGAAACTGAAAACTGAAAATTGAGTTTCAGTTTTCAGAAGTGCAAACATTTTAATACTTCCACTGCATACAAAACTACTCTGATATCGGGACCAACAATTTTTCTTGTGCAGAAAATATTCAATTATGTTATTATTGGAAAATTTTGAGTTTTCAACCGATTATTCTCTTTTTCTCTGTCTCTTAATTTTTTTCATAACTCATGTATCATAAAGATTTTTTGTTTTATCATTAGATGTAACTTTATACATTGGTGCATACTTTATACATATTAAACTTGGATCTCAAATTGCTTTTGACATGCAATTTGATTTACTTCTCTCGCATATGTTAAAATTTATAATCTCAACCTCTCTCGTTAGTTCTTTAACGACTTAAATTAAATCAAGATATCACATTACGATGATGACTTTTGTGCTTCATTAAAAACAATTTTGATATTCAAACATTTCTCTCAAAGATATTAGTTTTTTTACGGCATTATTTGGTCATCGATAGTACATGTCTCATATTGATTCTTACCAGCATCATATAGTTTAGTGTTTGTTAATTCAAGTTTTCAAGTCAAAATAGCTTCACTATTTGTGTTTATTTATGTTATTTCAATACAATGACAAAACATCAAACAAATCATATTTTCTTTACAATCTAATCGAATACATGTAGTGTAAACATAAACATTGGTGAAGACTACATTGTTTTAATCAACAAGAAATAGTACTAAATGTATAATTTACTCCAAATCCTGCTTTGGATGAACTGGCTTTAGTACTGGCAATGCGGCAGCCACAGTAATGTTGTTTTCAATTATGCTTGACGTGTCTGAAACCATATTAAAAAATATGTTAAATAATCTTAAGTTTTAGAAAAAATAATATCTAAAGCGTCAGCCGTCTGCAAGTACAGATTTGTATCGTATTACGAACAGACATGGTCAAAAGTAGATTGAATCGAATTAACGCGTAATTTTAGCCGTCTCTTTCCTTTGTCACGTAGACAACCAGCCATAAATAATTTTAAAACATTGCAAGACATATGTTGTGTCTTGAAAGTTTGGTGTTTAAATTATATGCAATGTGTTATATCTACATAGGCGAGTGTTCGAGATTTCTCATTAAAAGATAGATGACTAATATATGTTCCAATAAATTAAAATAGTAGCATATGTCATTTGGATAAAAGTGCTAATATAATGTATTATTAAGATTTTTACATTTTATTATAAATCATGTATATTCCTCAATAAATGTCCAAATTATCAGTTTTGTATGAAATCTACAATGAGCAAGTTGCAAATAAAATTTGAAATAAAATTGGTAATTTTAATTTACACTTTTTGTTTAGATATATTGTTTATCCATCTCAAATAACTTATTTACTCGCACACTTATCCTATATTATTAAGTTAACGATTATGTTACCTTTTCTCTATAGTATGAGCTGAGGTTTTCAGCTGCATTTATCTATATGTATAATACTTTAAAAAGTTATTCTATGATAAATAGAAATATATCTGACAGACTACATGTATAGTCAATCAATCGTCCGTATAAACTTATTCATAATCTCGTGTTTTTTATTATATTTTGTGATTAAAACATATTGTGTTTTTGTTAATTTATGGGTTTTTCTAATTACTAATTTTTATTTATTGAATACTTAACATATATTAATTATAAGTAAGTCACACTCATTCCTATTTGCTGCAAATTATAAAAGAACAAAACCATGTAAATGTTTCGAAGCAATATTGTTTCATGAATGTAGGAGACAGACTACAACATTAAAAGCCACAAAAAGAGAGTTCATTTTCGATGCCGGCCAGAAGAATAACACCAACAAAATAAAATAACAAAATATAATTTGTGCCCGAGGATGAAGACACAAGAAATAGAAAAAAACCAAGGGCCCAATTCTCTTAAATTCACAAGTATCCTTCCATCTCAAACACATCACATCAAATCTCCCCAGTCAGCAACATCAAATTGCTGTAGTAACTCTCAACCTAAGACAGATATCCATGGACCAAAACCACAATCAACCGGAAAAATCGATCGACGAAAGCACCGGCATCCGCCGATCATACGAGTGCACCTTCTGCAAGCGCGGGTTCACCAACGCACAAGCTTTGGGAGGCCATATGAACATCCACAGGAAAGACAAAGCCAAATCCAAATCCAAATCCAAGCACAAGAGTCAGGAGGAGGCCTCGAATAAGGCCATCGAAAATCACTCGAATCCGAGGTACGTACCTCCGATCCCATCCGCTGATCTTCATCACCAGCAACAGAGTTTCGTAGGGCAGCAGAACTATCAACTGTTCTTGCCGTCACCAAACCCTAGTTTCCAAAACGAGAACTATCTCCCGGTTCGGAGGCCAGACTGTTTGGATGCCGGTTTGAGCCTGAGTATCGGGAAATCGTCACTACCAGATGATCGAGATGATGATGGAGAGGACGGACATAGTAATGCGAAGGAGAATGAAGTTGATTTGGAGCTCCGCCTCGGCCATGACCCGTGACACATGACCCGCGTCGACCGATCATCAAGTTTTCAACGATGAATTGATCATCCCTAATAAGTCGTCTTGTATAGTAAAGTGAGTTTATGGGAAACCTATATTGATTGTTTATGTATTGATTTTTTCTTTTTCCAAAATGACGTAGGATGAATATAATTTGGAAAAATTACCAAAAGAGAGGAGGATGTATATATATTATGTGTGTGGATTAGTGTAACATTGTTCTCTTTACTAGTTCATTTTAAAAATTTTAAGTCATTATGAATTGTTGCATTGTTGCCATCAAATTTCTTGTAGTTGGTGATTTTCTGGGAGTGGCAGTTTTTGATATTTATGATATTTCTTCTCTGAGACCAGAGACTAGTTCTTGCATAGATTATTTGCCATCTAAAAATTCGTCGATCGACAAGTTAGCATGGTATATGTAAACATTTAACTTATAATAAACCAGACAAATCCATCTTTATTACATTGTGAGTGATCAAATGATAAATTTGTAAAATATAAAAATGATAAGTTTGGGCTTTTCTATTACAAGTCTATTTCACAATGCATTATTTATAATATTCTCGTACATTGTATACAAATATTGAAGTATATGTGAGTTTTTGTTAGTGTTTTGAAATGCATTTTATAGTTGATCTCTATGTATATAAGGATTTTATATATTATATGAAGATCTAATACATTATTACGTTATTTGAGTATATTATGAATAGTTTAAAATCTTCTAGTAATAGATACATGCAACGGAGATTGGATTTCAAAGGGACATTATTTTCATGGTATGTGGAAACACAACTTAAATCAAGTCATTATTATTCTAAGATATGTAACAATTAAAGAGGATAAAGGAAAAATAGAAGGGAAGTTGATAGGATATTTTTCAACACGCTAAAACTGCAAGTGTACAGACTACTGCAGAGGGCAAGTAATAATTTATCGAACTCAAGGATTGCACCGCTCGAAGTATAATCAAAGCACTAAAACATAGACACCTTACTACTATCTAGACAAATCGGTAAAGAAGTTTTGTTTATTTAAGCTAGGCAATATTAAGAGCAATAATTAAAAGATAACTAAATTCGTAGATTTGAGAGAAAATGGGAAAACAAGGATTCCAGGGTTTTCGACTTTGGAGAACAATTAATCAATTATTTATATAATCCAATTCTAATTTAATTTCCAAAAGTGTGGGTTAATCTCATGAATGTTATCAGGCGATCCTCTCGCACTCTAAACCATAACTTAGATATAAACGACCTAGTGACTCCTCTCGGATGCGTAAAAGGACTTTTACTCTTAATAAAACCTTAGATTCTCAAAACCCTTCAACAGTTCAAATTCCTCTCGGATAATTGACCTATTAAATTTAATAAATTTGCGTCCTAATCGATAACGTAGACCTCTCGGTTCAAAAACTATCAATTCAAATCACATTCAATGGCCAATATCATGCAATTAGTGAAAAGCTCAGATCGTATTAAAACATCAATGGAAAAGGAAAACTGAATCACATAAACAATCAAGAAATTATCCAACAAGTTTCAAAACCCTTGAAACCATAAAGGATTTAGCCAATCATGCTAAGTTCCATAAAAACGAAGAAGTAAAGAGTCAAAGAATTAAAAAACATGGAAACCAAAACCCGAGGTCTTCGATCTTGAATCTCCAATCTTGCTCTTCAAGTCTCGCTTCGTTTCAGCTCTCTCTAGCTCAAAAAATTCGAAAATAAGGGTCAAGGAACGTTTTCTAGTCTTGGGAGCCTCTATTTATACTTGTCGTCTTCAAATCTGGGAAGATATGGGATTTAGGCGAAAAATTCGTCAAATTAGCCCGATCGATGGCCCATAAAATCTGATCGGCGATCGCCGATCTCACGTGTGGGTTGCCGATCTCGTGTTGAAACAAATAGGGTGAAAATACCAACTCGGCGACCAAGGCAAGGACTCGGCGATCGCCGATCTCACCTTTTGGGTTGCCAATCTTGCACCGTAGCAAACCAAGATAATTCACCAGTTCGGCGACCTAACCACGAAGTCAGCGATCGCCGATGTGGTCGTTTGAGTCGCCGATTCTGCCTCAAACAAAATTTCAGCTTTTTCTTCAATCTTCTCTCATTTTTTCCTTTTCCCGATGCAAGTTAGCATCAATTGGCCCCATGGTACTTGGTCCAATCTTGTAAACGACTCAAATGTGCGTGAAATCTGCATAAACAACCACAAACCAGACCAAACATAATAATTCCTTAAAGAAGATGAATGATGCATAAAAATATCACGTAATAATCTAGTCTAAGGCCAAAAGTGAGCAAATTCACATCAGTAAAATGCACAAAGTGAGTGTTTATCAACCCCCCAAACTTAAACTATTGTTCATCCTCGAACAATGAAGAAAACAATTAAAAGAAAAAGATAAACACGAGGGGTGCATTAATTGTTCATTAACTGTTTCAGACACAAAAAGGGGTTGTGATTCCCATACCAACACCGCATCAATCATCAATTTAGTGCAAACACAAAAATTTCAATCTTGGCATCTAATAATCTGCTTCTCACAAGACAGTGTATCACTCAAATTTTGCTCACATAGTAAGAAATGCAAGTGTATACGCTCAAATTGCCAATTGTACACTTTCCCTACTATAGGCTTGCTCATCGTCTAAACTCTCTACTGACTTTGGGAATGCTAGAACAGAGATCAAAAAGGTTTTTATTTTTGGGTTATAATGTAGGCACATTGGTGAAGGTATGGAATATATGGCTAAGTGACTAAACATCTTCAACCTTATAACTTCATTCATATAATAACTTTCTTCATCACATACCAGACTTATTACTGACTTACTTTTGCAATATACCACAATGACACTGAAAAAAAAATTACACATCCCACAAGTATAATTCAATAGGATCTAACTCAACAACGACACTATGCACACTTTGTGCATTAACAACTCAACAATGATATTATGCACACTTTGTGCATTTTATTGGATTTTTCATTACTCTCTTCTCTCTTTTATTTTTTTTAGACAAAATGAAATATATTGTCCATACTCAAGACTTCTGGACTATGTATTCATATACTACTACAGATTCACCTTCTAACATCAACGGATACTCGTACACTTCCATCCACACCTCCTATTATCCAGCTTAAGAAAGAAAAATGCATTCATGCTCAACGGGCTAAACAAAGGGAGAATGCAATAGGTTAGTGTTTGGGTTTAATGAGGCTAATGAAATGATGGCCTAAGATCATATCTAAGTTCTTCACATTCCTATTGCAGTTTTTTGACAGAAACCAGAGCAAGTTCTAGAGGTACAGTTCATAGTGACATTCCCTCAATCAAATAAATCACAGGCTCAAATTCTCACAGGTTATAAGCATGTCCTAGAGGCCAAAATCACTTCTGTAAGAGTCTACACCTCATCAATTCATGTGCAAGTTATCAGTATAGGTCTTACGAGAAAGAAAACATTGTTATCATGAACTTTGATCAATAATGCAGATAAAACACCAACCAAATACCAATTCTCAACCAATTCCAATCTTATAAGATAATAGAGTTTCCAGTTACAGACCCAACACCTAAACTAGAGCAATTAACGGAAAGTAAATAACATAATGAAATACAATTGTTCACTGGTTCACAGGTTAGTACATCAAATGCAGCCTCAAATCAGTAAGTGCAGTTAGAGATACATGAAAATATAGAGAAGAGAAGAAACACACATCGCCCGATCACATCCCCCCTCCCCCAAACTTATTCGATACAATGGAAAGAATAAATTTGTAGGAAAAAAGATCACGAAGATGTGTGGAAACCTCGATGTAATCTCACTACGGTGGTGGCCAGTATTGTGGAAAACGGGCCATGAACTGGTGCATCTGATCTTCGGCTTCTTGCTGGCGTCGCCACTGCTCCCGCTCCTGGTCAAAATGACGCTGCTGCACCGCCCACTGCTCCTGCTCCTGATCAAACTGACGCTGCTACACTGCCCACTGCTCTCACTGCTGATCCTCAAAGGATCTCTGGGCTGTCCACTCTCGCTGCTGGTCCTCCTCAAAAGAACAGTGCTCAGTGGAGAAAATGGTCTGAGCTGCCGATAGAGCCTGAAGCTGAGTGTTCTAGTCTCCCCTTTGTTGCTCCAAGTGGCTCAATTGCTCCTCGAACGCCACACGATGTGTGCGACGCTCATAGAAGGTGGAGGACTCGCCCCGTTCCCCCGAGAGGTCCCTTCTAGCTCAAGGCAGCGTGACTGGTCATCGGGCAGCTCCCGGTCCGTGTCATGCTCAGTGCCTCCTGCGTCCTCGTCGTGGTCCTCCTCATGGGCCTTGTCATGGGTCTCGTCCTCAGCATGGAGACGGGGATGCCTCTCTCTCTCGACCGCTGCGGCCTGAATCACCTCTCAGTGGGCCAAAGTATCCAGCTTCCAGTTGTTGCGGTAGCGTTGAATCCCTACATTAGTGAGCTCGGGATTCGGCAACGGGAAGTGGGGCGGTGTACACTGGCAAAAGAGATAAGGGGGGTGGGCCAGTCCGGATGAAGCGAAGGTCGACCAACTTCTGCAAAGTGAGCCTAGTCAGTGGCTCGGCCTGCTGTCCCTCAGTGTCATTACCCATCGATATCAGAAGATGGGTCCAGAGCCCCCCAATGCAAATCGGTCCTCGGCTGGCTGAGGATGCCCAACTGGACTGTAGGAGAAAGAGCTGGGCAAAGTTCAATGGCTGCTGATGAAACATGCAGAATATCACCGTGAGCTCCACATCCCGCATGGAGTTATTGTCCTTCCGGGCAAACAGGGTGTGCGCCAGGATGCGCTGAATAATCTGAAAAATTGGATTCCGGATCATTGATGCTTTGCATTTGTCGGATTCCCATGCAATACCGCCATTGGCGTAGATGTGTGGTCAGAAAACCTTGGCCTCGAACCCTCGTGGTTTGCTGTAGACTCCAAGGTTGGGCACCCCAAACGCTCGATTTATCTGTTTAGACGTGAGGGTGCGGTCTTTGTTCAGTGCTCAAAGGTGCTCATAATCTCCAAGGTAAAGCGCTTGTAGGTGGGGGCCTCGAGATCCAGAATGGAGCCCCAACCAATGTTAGAGAAGAGCTCCTTGACATTATCATATAATCCCAGTGCCTGCAGAGCATCAACATATGCATACCGGGTTTCTTCGACCCCTTTCTCAACCCAAGCTTTCAATTTTTCATGTAAGTCCAACCCCCAGAGTTGAACCCAATAGGCTTCCGGTCTAGTTGGTTCAGTTCTACGACGGGGTGCCATTTAAATCCTGCAGAGCAAAGTGGGCATCAAAAACCAGTAAACAAATGAAACATATAAACTAACTAGATTAAGAATACTGAGTTAGTGAACAAGGAAAACAAGTGCAATAAATTTAAACGTACGAAAAATGTAAAAAAACCCGTAGTTCCAATGAAGTAATAGTCCACCTATGTACCGCAATATCAACCCCAATCAGTAGAATCCCCAACATTCAAAAGCACATAATTCATAATCCATCCGAGATGCAAGAATAACCTCAATGAGCACTAGTTTACTCTATGTACCTCACTACTCAACTTCCCCAACTTAAAACATATAGCATGTATGACACAATTTAACAACAGAAGACTCACAATTAACGAATTTAACTCGAGATATGTCGGATAGAACATCAAATAAACATAATAATGGACATGAAAATCTATTTAGTCAATGCAAGAGCAAAACCCAACAAATTCCAAGAATCAAACGTGGACACAAATGGAATTAACGACACATTCAATAATGCGTAACAAAATACGACAAGAAGTACGAATATAGATTCAAAATGTAATTAAAATGAGACAAGAAATCAAAAATTACCTTTGATTTGAGTGAAAATTGAAGACAGAAACAATAAACCCTAGAATTTGAGGTCTTGCAATTTCTGGGCGAAATTGAGAAAAACAATCGGTGGGGAATATAGGTGGTGATGTGGGGAAGCACTGTGCAAGATGGATTCGTGAAATTCGAAATAGGGATGGAGAAGTTTTAGAGAGATGGGTCGTGGGGTTTTGGTTTGATGTGGAGAGGAGGGTGGAAGAAAATGAGGGGAGAGGTGGGTCGTGTAGGGTTTATCCGTGAACCGAATCACCAAAACCAAACTGAACCGGATCAATTTATGGATATTGTGCACAATTAAAATCATAATAAACCCTAGCATGCTCCTATGAATTTAATACTGAGATTAGTGGATTTAGGGTTTACCGTAACTCCGTCGAGTCTGATCCGATCTTTTGCATTTGAATTTCCACTTTCAATTCAACAACGCAATTCGATTGTTATCTGCGGAAGTAGAAATTAGATATCTAATTTCTTAGAATAAAAATCGAAAACAAAAAGAAGAAGAAAGAAATCTGTTCTCCAGATTAGATCTTCAGATCTGTATCCCAATGATGTTCAGATCTACTACTGGTGAGGACTCCGTAGATCTGTGGCTTGAGCAGGACCAGAATCAAAATTCTCCTCCCTCTCTCTTCAGGATCGGAGCCCCTCTCTCTCTCTCCCTAGGGTTTCAACTGATTTGAATCTTATGAAAAGTGGCTTAGGGTTTTAGAGAGTGAGAGGTCTATTTATAGACCTAGGGTAGTAAAACACTAGTGGGCTCCTGGGCTCAATTCAGCATATTTATTTGGGCCAGACCTGGGACCTAATGCAAATAATAAAGTGGGCATATAAATTAATTAATTCCCATGTCCACAACCCAGGACACAATTAGTTAATTAATATTAATTCTTTTTCACCACAGAATTAATACTGACCTACCCCTTTATTACCACGTTGTGAGAACGGGTTGCATTAATTGAGAATCCCCATATTTAAGGTTACCGGACATCCATTAATTAATCGGAGCCTCTGACAAGCTCTGACTACAATTAATTAATATCTTATTATTTCTGAGTAGTACCACTCAATCCTTATCACTCGTGCCTGAACTTAATCAGCCTGCAGGACTTTGACACGATGAATGTTATTAAGCTCCTCAGGTAATGTCCCTATCCTATTACTCGGATATGGTTACCTAAACCCAGTCTCAGGCAGTACTACACGAACTGTTGTTACCCAAGATGCGGATATACGAGCACGTTACTTAGGCTCTCCACCATGGCAAGTCTAAGCAACAGTCAACCCGTGCAAACCCCTGAGCCTTTGTTAGGGTTTGGACTCAATAAATATAACGAGATCTTATATTCGTTGATGTCAGACAGACGAATATATCTCACTGCGGTCCATCAATACGTCACCTCTATGTACCAGCATGTCAAGTAACCAAGACAGACTACTTATTTCGACAATGCCGCAGCCATCCGGACAGACGTATCCTCATACGCTGTCTCGGCTGTGATCAAATTTATATCTCACTAGGTCAAGTGATCATACTGTCTTCTGCGATCTACAACACGCCGTATGATCGTCCATATCGGTGAGACAAGAGGCTACCACTGTTCATACATGTAAGATTATTAACAGATACGAGAAATAAACCGTTGTATACTCATTATAATAAATGATTTTAGTATACATAACCCATCAATCTCCCACTTATACTCTAAGCATAACTAAGCTATTACAGAGTATATAGTCCGTCTATCTAGTCTGTTGTCTCTTTAACCACTGTCAGTGGTCGGCATCCACCTCAGACCCAGCTCACAAATATGTCTTTTGTAAACTTTCTGCGGCAAGCTCTTTGTAAATGGATCAGCAAGATTGTCAGCATTGTCAGTCTTCTTAATCAGCACATCGCCCCTCGATACGATTTCTCATATGATATGGTACTTTCTCTCTATGTGTTTGCTTGCCCTGTGAGACCGCGGTTCCTTTGAGTTTGCCACTGCACCAGAGGTATCACAATAGATTTTGATGCTCCTCGGCAAACTCGGGATCACACCCAACTCTAAAAGGTAGTTTCGGAGCCATACCCCCTCTTTCGAGGCGTCGGTGGCGGTGACATATTCCGCCTCCATGGTGGAGTCAACAATGTATTTCTGCTTTGAGCTATTCCAAGATAAAGCTCCACCTCCCAGGGTAAACACATATCCTGAGGTCGATTTCTTCTCATCCTGGTCTCCTTGGAAATTCGAGTCCGTATAACCCACAGGGCACAAATCCTCACTTTGATAAACTAGGCAGAAATTCCTAGTTCTTTTCAAATACTTGAGGATGTGCTTTACAGCAGTCCAGTGCGCCTGTCCAGGGTTAGACTGATATCTTGCTACCATGCCAACGGCATAACAGATATCTGGCCTGGTACACAACATCGCATACATGAGGCTTCCCACTGCCGAAGCATATGGTACAAGACTCATCTCATCTTTCTCCCGCTGTGTCTGAGGACACTGCCCACTAGAAAAATGAACGCCATGTCTGAAAGGTAGCAAACCTTTCTTGGCGAGTTGCATGCTGAACCGGGCAATCACAGTATCCACATAAGATGCCTGGGATAAGCTCAACATTCTTTTCTTACGATCTCGTAAGACCTTAATCCCAAGAATGTAGCCAGCTTCACCCAAGCCTTGATTTCGGACATCACTCCCTCATTGTTTCCAAATAGGAGTATGTCATCAACGTATAGTGCAAGGAAGACCACGCTCCTACTGACACAAAGTCGGTAAACACAACTTTCGTTTTCTAACTATGCAAATCCATAGGATTTAATCACATCGTTGAAACGTAAGTTCCACGACCTTGAAGCTTGCTTAAGTCCATACAAGGACTTCCTAAGCTTCCAGACAAGATGTTCTTCGCCCTTGCTTATGTAACCCTCGGGTTGCTGCATATAGATGTCCTTACCTTCTTCAAGGTAACCGTTTAGAAAAGCGGTTTTGACATCCATCTGCCAGATCTCGAGGTCCATATGCGCAGCTATGGCAAGGAGTATCCGAATGGATTTGAGCATGGCTACGGGTGAAAAGGTTTCGTCATAGTCAATGCCCTCTTTCTGACTATAACCCTTTGCCACCAGCCTAGCTTTAAAAGCCGTGATCTTTCCATCCGCCCCTTTCTTTCTCTTGTATACCCATTTGCACCATATGGCCCTAAAGCCATCCGGCAAATCAGTTTTCTGGTATACATCCATAGCAGTTATGGATTCAATTTCAGAATCCATGGCGACACACTATTTGGCAACATCTTTGTCCTGCACTGCCTCTTCGTAAGTCAGTGGGTAAGATTCCTCATGTCCGTCTTCCGGGCTCAAGTCCGAAGACTCACCCACGAACATGTACCTTTCCGGCTGGAAAATAACTCTCCCACTACGATGAGGCATCGGTGCCATGTCAGTAGTAGGTGCAGTAACTTGTGCTCCTGCACCTTGCACTGAAGAACGTGTCTGTGGTGTTGTACCTCTCACAGGTGCACCCACATCTACACGTTCCCCTTCCCTTGGAATCGCATTCTCGTTCTCATTTTCTTGAAGAACGATATCACTCCTTGACTTGTGATTACTCACATACTCGTCCTCCAAGAATCTAGTGTTGATGCTAACAACGACTCTTTGACTCTCAGGACAGTAAAAGTAACCACCTTTCGTTTGCCTGGGATACCCTATGAACATCATTACTTTTAACCTGCTTTCTAATTTATCAGGTTCCTTCAACAGTACGTGTGCCGGACATCCCCATACTCTTAACTTGCACAAACTAGGTTTGCGACCAAGGAAGACCTCAGAAGGTGTCATAGGAACCGATTTAGAAGGCACCACATTAAGCACGTAAGCTGTTGTTTCCAATGCGTAGCCTCAAAAAAAAATTGGTAAGTTTGCATAACTCATCATTGATCTTACCATCTCTAGAAGAGTCCTATTTCATCTTTCAGCTACACCGTTTTGCTGGGGAGCACCCAGTGCAGTCCACTGAGATGTAATCCCATTTTCTGACAAATATTGTGGGAACTCATTACCGAGGTATTCGCCACCGCGGTCAGATCGCAGTGACTTGATAGTTTTCCCGACCTTCTTTTCTACTTCAGCCTTGAACTCTTTGAATTTCTCAAAGCGTTCAGACTTGTAGTGAAGCAGGTAAACGTATCCATACCTTGAGTAGTCGTCAATGAAGTTGACGAAGTACTCGTACCCTCCACGAGCCTGCGTGGACATTGGTCCACATAAGTCAGAATGGATCAATTCCAACACTTCATCTGCTCGAGGCTGACTAACCTTGAAAGGCCTAGTTGACATCTTGCCCTCGATGCAGGATTAGCAGATTTGATAAGGTACAGTGATCACTGTAATTTCTACAGATTAATTATAAAAATAGTGGCAAATAAATTTATAAACCCTAAAGGTATCGATCCAAGGGAATGAAGCAACGAAAAACCTTAAGTACTAAATCATAAGTTCTCAAAATACTGGTCAGAAAAATCAATTAAAAAGTTTTGGTTGTTTTGAAAATCGCAATACTTGCTAATGAAAATTAAACAGGAAATTAAAAGGCTTTTGGATTCAAATAAGAGGAGCACAGATTCTAGGGATATCTACCTATCAAGTATGACATGTATGAATGAATCGATTAATTCCCAATTTTAATTCCTCTTCGTAGTGAAACATCAGAAAAGTATTACGAACTTCTTTGTTGGACATTTTGTAAAGTAGATTAATTAATTACCTATCTCCGCTCGGTCTCAAGATAAATTAACTAACTCCAAAGATCTACAGATTTATTCCTACAATCAATCTCCTTCAGTTACGACAAGAAATAAGATTATATTGTGAAGATCTCTTTCCATTGAAAACTATCACAGTTACGTCTCAAGTAATCAACTAGATAATCCTAAGATGTGATCAGCAAATCAAGATTATGAATAAGCACAGATTTCACAAACTACGAAGGGAAAGGGAAAATAATTCAATTAATCAAACATCTATACATTGATAATTCGAAACCCTAGAATCTGAGGAAGAGATTAGTTACACATATTCATAGTAATATTCATCATAGATAGGTAAAACCTGAATTGCATAAAAACTTGGATTGGAATGTCTTCCCACAAAAATATGTCTTCAAACATAAACCTAAAAACTCTTGGAATCTCTAAAATCTGAAATCTGGAATGAGGAATGATTGGGAATACTGAAAAATCGAATTTACAAAGATATATATAGAGGTGGAGGTGTATCAAATCAAATCTTGGGCTAAAGATATGAAAAAACTCGAATTCAGCCAATTTTCCGCGCCAGCAGGTCCACGTCGATCGAAGCGGCATCCCCGTCGATCGACGTGGCTTCCAAATCGCCGTCAATCGATGCTGATTGGCATCTGTCGACGCAGCTTCTCGCCCCCTCTGCGCGGTCTCACGGTTTTGGCCATAACTTCCTCTCCCGAACTCCGATTGACCCGATTCCAGTTGCGTTGGAGAGCTAACTCAAAGCTTCATCCATTGCCATGTGCCAATAGCCCGAATTCCTCTTGTGAAAGAACTCTTCACTGCTACTCTTACACGTCACTGCTTTCGGAACGGTTTTCTCGTGGATTTAGGCCTAAAAACCTGCATAAACATCAAAATACACCTAAAACCACCTAATATTGATTCATGCATAAAATATATATATAAACTCAATAAAACTAATAAAATAGTATAAATATAATATAGATAAGTGAGTGAAATAATGAGCTTATCAAATCCCCTAAACTTGAACGTTTGATTGTCCTCAATCAATAGGCAAGAAAGAAGTCAAAAGATTATGTGGTTAAAGTGCAATGCCTCACAAGATTCATCACAGTCAAGAACTAAGAATCCACTACCCACAAGCAATTTGAAAGAGACAGAAAATTCATCAACCGTGGAAGAACTCACCGGAAGTGTATCGCTCAACTCTCAAGTATTTAAGGTAAACATGAAAGCACTCAACAACATGTATGAAGAAATTTCTGCCATAGGCTTGCAGATTTTCTAATATCTCCAATGCTAGAATGTGCACACAAGTCTAGAATCAAAAAGGACTTTCGAAAGGTTGTAACGTAGGCTTTTTCTGATAAGGTAGGGAAATATGGCCAAGTGACTAAATCAATTGAGTTCATGACTCTCAACATCTCCAACCACTATCTATAATCATCCACCTTATCTCCTCATATACATCAACAAACTCACAATATATATATATATATATATATATATATATATATATATATATATATTTTATAGCTTATATTGAATCTCTTATGCTCTTTTCGATAATTTTGTATTATTTTCTTTTCAGAGAGCTTATGAGAATTCTAATTATTTCTTTTAGCTTATTTTTTCACACATCTTTTCACCACTAATTTATCATATCTTATCACCAATTCACTAATCAATCCTCATACATACCACAACTCAAGACACGAGTGAGACAATATTTTTCTTAATCTCATAGACAAGGAAAGAAAAACTGTACAGGCTCAAAATGGCTAACTAGGGAAAATTTTATTGTGAAGGGACAGTGTTTAGGATATTGGGTTAACAAAGATGGCCTAATATCATTTCCTAAACTTGTGCACACTATGCAGTCTCAACACAGAAAATGGGCATGTTCTAGAGAAATCAAAACACACATGTGAATCTCACATCAAACGAAATAAAGGCTAAAATTCTCACACAAGGATTCAAAAATTTTCTTCCACAGTCAATTTCAAATCAGCTCAATCATCATGCAAGTATAAGTGTCAAATCAGTCCTATCATGCGGTATTCTACATTCATAGGCATCTAACCACAATCTCAATCAATTCAATATCCAACCCTCAATCAATTCTAATCTCACAATCTCGTTCAGGTTATCTCAAAACTTAAAAATTTTTCCCACAAAATAGCATAAAATAGAAAGGTACGAAAAATTAAAGACAGAAAGCAGAATAAATAAAAGATAGGACGTTCATAAAATAGAAAGGTAAGAAAAATTAAAGACAGAAAGCAGAATAAATAAAAGATAGGACGTTCCATCTCTTGTCCACATCCCCCCAAACTTATTTCCAACTCGAAGAGTGGAATAAGTTTGAAAATCAGACAAAAGAGGGAACGATACTTGGTAGTTGATCTCAGACATCAACTTTTTTATCCCCCGGAGTCTTCAATCACCATCAGGGAGGTCGGGTCCACGCAGGTCCTTTCGCGACCTCCTTTCCATCTTTGTTCTTGCATCCCACATTTCTTGGTGTCTTTTTCCAGAAGGACCTTGTGTGTGCAAAATGAGGGGCTGATCCCCTTGATGTCTCTCAATGTCCCCCCAATGGCGGACTTGTACTTCCGTAGAACTCGTAGTAATTTTTCCAACTTCCCATATCTGAGGTGTGCCGGAAGCATCTTGAGTTCCAGAACCAGCAGATCAGAGTTAGATTGCAGCTTTCCTCGATTTGCATCGGTTGACATGGGTAAAACTGCCGCAATCCCTTTTCTACGTCGTGCTGCTTTTGCTGATGAACTCTCTGTGTCTGACTTCCTTCGTGCGTCGATCGACGTGACTGTTGCATCGATTGATGTGGGTCCTGAGGCTGTGTCGATCAACGCATGGTGTGCGTCGATCGACGTGGAGGCAGTTCCACGTTTTCCCTTCTTTTTCTGGCTGCGTCTGCTTGGAAATCGCTCCCGTTTGTTCTCTTTTTCATGTGTTATTCCCCCGGGTACATCCAGCTCCTTCACCAAATCCGAAAGCTCATCGTTCGCCTTATCCAAATCTGAAGACAACCACAAAGAGTGTAGTAAGCGGTTCTCCAGAGAGTCCGAATCAGTTTTAAGAGAAGGAAAGGGAGAGGAAATTACCGGATTTAAACAATTGATCATGTGGCACTCTTCCTGGTAGCTCACTTCATTATGCTTCTGCACTGCTTTGTAGATGGGGAAGGTGACCGACTCGTCATTAACTCGGAACGTCAGTTTTCCGTCTAGAATGTCAATCAATGCTCCAGCAGTCTTCAAAAAAGATCTCCCCAAGATAAGAGGGATGTTGTGGTCTTCTTCCATGTCAAGCACCACGAAGTCTGCTGGAATGATGAAGTCTTTCACCTTCACAAGTACGTCTTCCATGATGCCTCTTGGGTAGGACACCGATTTGTCAGCCATCTGCAATGATATGGTCGTTGGTTTGATGCTCCCGATCTCTAGTCGCTTGAAGATTGACAGCGGCATTAAGTTTATGGATGCGCTGGAATCGCAAAGGACCTTCCCAAAGGTCTCTCCTCCAATGACACAGGGGATCGTGAAGGATCTGGGGTCCTCTCTTTTCAGCGGCATCTTCTTCTGAATAATCGCGCTGCATTCTTCGAACAAATTAACCCTCTCGTGCTCCATGAAGGATATTTTCTGAGAGACCATATCCTTCAGAAACTTCAAATACCCCGGTATCTCTCGTAGTGCCTCAATCAGCGGGATGTTGATGTTTACTTTCTTCATGTTCTCAAGAAAGCGTGAATAATTCTCGTTCATCTTTGCTTTGGCAAACCGCTGCGGATATGGCAAGGGAGGCTTATACATAGGTGGCTGGACAGGAGTGGGCATCGATTGACGTGAGGTCTCGTCGATCGACGTGGCCTTTGGATTGGCGTTGATCGACGGTGATCCTCCATCGATCGATGAGGCTGCATCTGCGATAGCTTCTTCGGCCAGCTCGACATCTTCGTCCTCCTCTGAATCAGTCCTTGCTTGCTTTGGCCCTTCATAGGATTTTCCCCCTCTTAGAGTGATGGCATTCACTTGGTTCATCTGACTCAGAACTTTGGGGTTAGCTTGAGTATTGCTAGGCGATTGCCCGGGTTTGTGCTGGGCTTCGAGAGCTTTGGCAATCTGCATAACCTGAGTCTCTATGACCTGTACGTGTTTCTCGACTCGGTCCACCTTGGTCTTTACTCCAGCTATCTCTTGATTTAGCTTGGCTACCTTATCGGTGGAGCCTTCCATGAATTTAGCCAAAATCTCCTCGAGATTTGGCTTCTTCTTTTCCACCACTTCACCATCTTGGACCACAAACCCAGGTGGTGGTTGCTCCGCGGCTTGGGGGTTCGCGTAGGAAAATCCAGGATGGTTCCTCGCGTGATTGTTGGTATAGGGCTGGTTGTGCTGCTGATATCCTCCACGATAGTTGTTTTGGTAACCACCCATTTGCATGAAATTTACAGCGGCACAATCCCCCTTAGACGGAGCTTGCACTGGCTCTACTGCAGCAACTGTCTTTTCCTGCTTCAGTGCAGCGAAATCTTCCCTTAGCTTTTCAGCTCGGCTGCCAAATCAGGTTGCTTGGCAACTTTCTCTTTCCCCTTCTCGACCGCCATCACAGGCCGAGTTCAGCTTGAGGACCACCGTTGAGTGTTGTTGGCCATCTTTTGGAAGAATTCCATGGCCTTCTTTCCGCTTTTTTGTCATGATGGTGTCTCCCAGTGTGGTGTCCACCAACTTGACGGTCTTTTCATTGAGTCCCTCGTAGAATGCTTCTGCCTGTTCTCCTGGCGGGAAGCCATGTCCGGGGCAAGATCTCAGTAGCTCTTTGAATCGCTCCCATGTCTCACTGAGGCTCTCATCAGGTCTTTGAGCGAATCTGATGATTTCCTTCCTTCTCTGCCTGATGACATTCGGGGGAAAGAAGTTTTCCAGGAACTCATTCCTCAATTCAGTCCATGTGCTAATACTTTCCTTGTCCAGTGCAGTGAACCATGATTGTGCCTTATCCCTCAGAGAGAATGCGAACAGACGCATTCGGATGGCACTCCTGCTGACTCCTCCGATCTTGACAGTGTTGCAGAGCATAAGGAACTTATCCAGATGTGCATAAGGATCCTCAGTAGCCGTTCCTCCGAATTGATTTTGTTGCACCATCGCACCAATCCGGTCTTCAGCTCAAAATTGTTGGCATTGATGCCAATCCTGAAGTCTGTCTCCCTGAACCGAGGTTTATACCGGTTCTGCATGGCCTCCTCTTCTTCCTCATCGTCAGACTCCCCTGGCAGATCCTGGTTGTCTTCCTTTTCATTGTCGGGATTGTCCTCAAATAGTGGGTTATGGCGAAGATCCCTTCCATTCGGATTGTTCCTCTCGAGGTCTCTTTCCAGATTGTACTGTTGGATTTGCGCCCTCATAGCTTGGACTACTTGGAGAAGCACAACCTGCTCCTCTGCAGTTAGCACTGGTGGAGGCGGTGGTACATTATCTTCCATCGTGTGATTACTTGAGCTTTCCTGAGCACGCTTATACCTTCGGATCTTTCTGCAAGTGGCTTCAATGTCTGGATAGTAATAAAGCGGGTCCTTTCCTCTTGCTCTTGTACTCATGCACTACCTGTACAGCAAAGGAGGTAGTGAGGTAAGACTGAAAATAAACGGAACGAACTGAAATAAGAAAACTGAGCCTCTGAAATAAATAAGGCGTCGATCGACGAGACAAGGCATCGATCGACGAAAGGAAAACAACTTCGTCGATCGACGAGGAATAGTCGTCGATCGACGTGGAATACGAAAAAGCGAGAAAAATTTTGGAAAATACGAAAATTCAGAGAAACGTACAAAAAATTTAAGCCTAAATCAGTATTTCAATCACAGATTTAATAGTAAGATTATTTCTGTTCACTCCCCGGCAGCGGCGCCAATTTGATCACTGTAATTTCTACAGATTAATTATAGAAATAGTGGCGAATAAATTTATAAACCCTAAAGGTATCGATCCAGGGGAATGAAGCAACAAAAAACCTTAAGTACTAAATCATAAGTTCTCAAAATACTGGTCAGGAAAATCAATTAAAAAGTTTTGTTTGTTTTGAAAATCGCAATACTTGCTAATGAAAATTAAACAGGAAATTAAAAGGCTTTTGGATTCAAATAAGAGGAGCACAGATTCTAGGAATATCTACCTATCAAGTATGACATGTATGAATTAATCGATTAATTCCCAATTTTAATTCCTCTTCGTAGTGAAATATCAGAAAAGTATTACGAACTTCTTTGTTGGACAATTTGTAAAGAAGATTAATTAATTACTTATCTCCGCTCGGTCTCAAGATAAATTAACTAACTCCAAAGATCTACAGATTTATTCCTACAATCAATCTCCTTCAGTTATGACAAGAAATCAGATTATATTGTGAAAATCTCTTTCCATTGAAAACTATCACAGTTACGTCTCAAGTAATCAACTAGATAATCCTAAGATGTGATCGGCAAATCAAGATTATGAATAAGTACAGATTTCACAAACTACGAAGGGAAAGGGAAAATAATTCAATTAATCAAACATGTATACATTGATAATTCGAAACCCTAGAATCTGAGGAAGATATTAGTTACACATATTCATAGTAATATTCATCATAGATAGATAAAACCTGAATTGCATAAAAACTTGGATTGGAATGTCTTCCCACAAAAATATGTCTTCAAACATAAACCTAAAAACTCTTGGAATCTCTAAAATCTAAATCTGGAATGAGGAATGATTGGGAATACTGAAAAATCGAATTTACAAAGATATATATAGAGGTGGAGGTGTATCAAATCAAATCTTGGGCTAAAGATATGAAAAAACTCGAATTCAGCCAATTTCCCGCGCCAGCAGGTCCACGTTGATCGACGCGGCATCCCCGTCGATCGACGTGGCTTCCAAATCGCCGTCGATCGATGCTGATTGGCGTCTGTCGATGCAGCTTCTCGCCCCCTCTGCGCGGTCTCACGGTTTTGGCCATAACTTTCTCTCCCGGACTCCGATTGACCCGATTCCAGTTGCGTTGGAGAGCTAACTCAAAGCTTCATCTATCGCCATGTGCCAATAGCCCGAATTATTCTTGTGGAAGAACTCTTCACTTCTACTCTTACACATCACTGCTTTCGGAACGGTTTTCTCGTGGGTTTAGGCCTAAAAACCTGCATAAACATCAAAATACACCTAAAACCACCTAATATTGATTCATGCATAAAATATATATATAAACTCTATAAAACTACATAAAATAGTATAAATATAATATAGATAAGTGAGTGAAATAATGAGCTTATCATACAGCCCGGCCTAGGTCCAATGTATCGTTATATGCAAGTCTTTGAATCCGTTTCAAGCTGATGTGACCTAGTCTCAAGTGCCAGAGATATGTAAGATCCTCATCAGAAGAAGTAAGTTTTTTCTTTCTAGGATTATCAATTACAGATGAATTACATGCAATGTAAAGGACATGTTTTGATCGAAGTAACATAGAGATTGTAAATCAACATCAAATAACGGATAACATTGTTACTACCAATGATAAAATCATAAATAACAAATATCTATAATAGTTGATAAAATTTGTCCTTCCGATAAACCACGGCCCACAAATAAACTCTCAAATGTACTTAATTCATCAAAATATAAAGAAAAGAAAACTCCATGGAGCTCCGTCATAAAATGTTGCCTTCATCCAGTTTGGTATCTTCTTGCCATTACTCACCAGCCTTGTCGGCACGGTCCCCTGCAAAGTACAACAACATGATCAACAAATAGGTGCTTACAGCTCTTGGACTATAATCATGCTTACAGTTATACATGCAAATGGCATACCTTGTCTAGCTTTGTTGGCTTGACAATCTTTCCTCCAATGTCCTTTCTTATCACATCTGAAGCACCGGTCCCTATCAGTCGCCACCATAGGCTTTCTCCCAGCCCCACCATCCTTCACATGTGTCTTCTTGGCCCACTTCTTAATCCATTTCTTCCGCTTCATACTTTTCGGTACAGCAGAGAGATTACCAGAAGTGGCCAAGGCAATCTTCTGAGGGTTCATGACCGATTCCGCTGCCATCGAGTCATTGAGCAACTCGTTCAGAGTATACTCTTTCTTTTTCATGACAACATTCAGCCTAAAACTCTCGAAGGACATGGGTAGAGAGTTCAGTATGATATCGACCTTAGCCTCAGCGTCGATACCTCCACCATGCACAGTTAGTTCATCCATGAGGTGAGTCATGGTAACTATGTGCTCTCTCACTAATGTGCCATCAATCATTTTCTTACTCACGATTTCCCTCATGAGATTGAACCTGACGGCTCTATCAGTTTCCCCATAGGTTGTCTCTAGACTCATCATGATGTCTGAAAAGCTCATATTTATACTCACTTATTTATATTTTTCTCCATTGTTTCAAGTATATTATGTTATGTTTTCACTTATTTCT
>JAPKLW010001995.1:90333-111707 GCA_026898455.1 Plectranthus barbatus
TATAGTTATTAATTGATGGATCGAGAGATGAAAATTATTAACAGGAATAGGGAATTAATTGTGTTTGTTTTCTGTCTCAAAAGGAAGAAACTTGCATAGGAATTAATAGATAATTATTGATATTGATTAATTTGGTGTTCTTGAGACCGAGAGGAGATAGTCACTAATTAATAATCTAGGATTTAATTGCCTGACCATGGAATTTAATCCATCAAAATCTAGGTTTTCCCCATTGCTGAGTTGATTGATATTGCATGTTGATCATTAGATTATCTGCCCTAGGATCTGTGTTTTCTTTAATTGTTTTCAAAACCTTTATTTTCTTGCAATTGTTATCTTTAACTTCCAAACAAAACCCCTTTTCTATTTTCCTCAAACATTTATGTTCTAAGAACTATGACTAGTACTTTGGATTTATCGGGGTTGCACAGTCCCTGTGGGATCGACCACCTACGGGTGTAAAAATTTATTTGGCTAACCGCTAAACTGCAGTTATCAATGTCATAGGCATCCATATGGTGCTGATGTTGCTGTTGTAAGACTTTCGATATAGTGGTCATCATGTAGCACTTGACTACATTGTTCGATTTCTCCCACTTATTATAAAAGTCTATATCCATTTGACTGGATTCAGCAGTTGGCACTTCGGGACGAAGTGAAGGGATTCGTGAACAGAATCATGAAGTCCGTTTGCCAAGGATCATTAATTGGAATATCAAAAATAAATTGTTATGCCTATGAACAATCCTAACATGCTCCTATATTATTATGTATAAGAAGGTTTATGCGGAATACTTGGATTGATGAAATCTGAAGAACGTGTGCGCGGAGATTCCTCTTGATCTTTCCCACGCACAAAGATTTGATTTCCTAACAGATTGAGGAAATAAATCTATGAAAATAATATTAATATTTTCGAAAAACAAGGAGAGAGAGAAGAAGAAAAATCCTCCTGATTTGATCTTCTGATCTGTATCCCAACTCGATCTGAAAATCTGGTGAAGATTCTCTATCAGATCCCTTGCCGGTTGAGAAGCAGAATTTCCTCCTCGTTCTCAGATCTTAGTTGATCACCACAGCTCCCAAAATCTGGTTTGCTGTGTTCAACTTATGATCTTGTGGTGTGTTGAGATATGAGGAACTAAGGCCTATTTAAAGGAAAATACTGGGCTCCTATTGGGCTTGAGTTTCATAGGCCAGACCAGGGACCAAAATGCAAATAGCAAATAAGGCCTATCATTTAATTAATTCCCATATTCAACCCAGAATATAATTAATTAATTAATATTGATTCATTCCACCAGAGAATCAATATTGTCCTACCTATTTGCTACCACGTTTTGAGGTACGGGTTGCATGGGCTCGGTATATCCCCATATTTAAGGTTACAGACATTCGTTAATTAATTAAAGATCTGACAAGCTATTTAATTAATTAACATCTTATATTCCTGAATCAATCCACTCAAACCTTTTCACTTATGCTTGAACTTAATCAGCCTGCAGGACTTAGCGTAACGAACATTTTGAGCTGTTCAGGGAATGTCACCATCCTATACTGGATGTGGTTACCTAGTTCCAGTACCAGACAGTCATACACAAACTACTATTAGCCAAGATACAGATATACAAGCTCAACTAGAGCCTTTAACTGCAACTCAAAGTAATACACAATCTGCATATACTTCTGTACCTTCATTTAGGCTTAGGATCTCGTCAATCCATGGAGATCTAGATTCTTTTAATGTCAGATAAAAGAATCGATCTCGACTTAGGTCCTTATCAATGTGTGCCCCACACCAGCATACCAAGCTATCCAAGATAAGATGCTTATTACTGCGTATGCTGCAGCCTACACCGACAGTTTATCCTGGAACTGTCTCAGCTGTGATAACTATTTATATCTCGCTAGGTCAAATGATCCATATGATTTTCCGTGATCTTCTACACACCGTATGATCTCCCTATCGACGAGATAAGATGATAATTGCGTTTGCGACACACGTTTGTTAATTCAGACAGGAGATGAACATACAACATTTATGATTCCCAGTATATTAACCAATCGACCGTGTACATAATATACCAATCATAATGCTTTCAGTATATAAATCCATCACAAAGTACTTGCAGAACGAACATATGTTCTTCTGCAAACAGGAGGTACTCGAGATTGCGCTTCCCTTCTAGGAAGTTTGGACCAGTTAGAGTGTTTTGTGCGAGAATATTGATGACATTAGACATAGACATATCTGAAACAATAAAGCATCTTAAATAAGAACATACATGTAGAACTTCGAAAACAAATGCATTGAAAACCTTTTAATAAATCCAATACAAATGTTTTCCACTAATTGCCCAAGAGTTCCCACCACAAGCTACACTCGTAGACATTTACGATGTCACCCTCAACCAGAACTGCGGGTTTTAAGCCCCAATCCATTTAATTTCACTACCATGTCAGGAAGCTTTTGACACTAGAAATTAATAATTAGTGAAAACCTTAGACCAAGCCATCTCTCAAGAACAGGGATGCAATTCTTGCATTATATTCTAAGATGCTTCTAAGCAATTAACCACAAATTTAACTCCGGCCAAAAGAGACAGTTTAGTATGGCACATAACCATACTGCAAAGCCCATAAAGCTTTTGTTATCTATAATTTAAATCAATCCTAGAATACTTGTGAAAGAGATCTACGCAAGCTACACTCATAGACGTTTACGCAAAACCCTCCCACTATTCAAATGATTTAAATTGTTTGTCTAGAAATCCCAACAACTATACCCATGCACCTCTAGGAACTAGCAAGCTACACTCGTAGACGTTTACTACAACGAGGGATACACTTACAGCCTAGGACCGCTTTGTGGAGGTCTATTGATTTTAATTAAAAAATCTGCTTAGTATTTTTCTTTTAAAAGGTTTCTTTATGCGCACATATAATTTCTTTGTCATTATATTTCCCAAATTTTTGCATGTAATAATACAAGCCCAAAAATTCCCAAAATATAATCCAACAAGAAATTAATCACATAAGCATGCTTGGAAAGCTGTAAATAATAAAAGCAGTAAAACATGCTTTTCCTATTATCTACACATGCTTAAATTAGCGCACATAATAAATCACATATCATACGAGGACAATTAAGGCAAACAAAATATTCCTCGTGGCCCCAAAAATAGAAAAAATAAATTCTATCTATTACAATTTGAATTTGAATTTTATTTGAATAATTCCAAATCTTTTTCAAATCTTTCAAATCTTCAAGGGCCTCCAAATCTTGATGCATCAAATCTATTGGGATTTAGGCCATTGTGATCTGATGATTTGCCCTAACCCTAATGCAAACCCTAGGGTTTACACAGGATTGCACAAACCACCAAAACAACAAGCCACCACCGCAAGGACAGCAGCCGCCGACGACAGCCACCGCCGCCGCCCCGCAGCCGACCGCCGACCGCAGCCAGCGGGCCAGCGCGAGTGCGTTGCGCGTTTCAGCACGCGCTGCCATGCCGTCCACGCCGTCGCCGGCCTCCGCCCGCGCGCGCTGCCCTGCACGCGCTGTCGCCCACCGCCGACGACTCCGTCTTTGTTCATCATCCTCGACCCGTCCAATTACAGAATTTGAAAATTACAGAACAATCTATTCTATTACAATTTTCAAATCTACACTAATCACGGATTTTCACGTGATTTAACAAAATTAATTCAGCCCTACATGGATAAACCGCCGCGGGCTGAATTACACGGGTTCCCACGAGGAACAAAAACCATCCACAATAAACAATAAATCCTTACATGCATATTGAATTTAATTATGAACAATTGAGCCATAAATCAAGAACCTGGTTCTGATACCAATTGTAGGGTTTATCCGTGAACCGAATCACCAAAACCAAACTGAATCGGATCGATTAATGGATATTGTGCACAATTAAAATCATAATAAACCCTAGCATGCTCCTAAGAATTTAATACTGAGATTTGTGAATTTAGGTTTACTGTAACTCCGTCGAGTTTGATTTGATCTTTTGCGTTTGAATTTCCACTTTCAATTCAACCACGCAATTCGATTGTTATCTGCGGAAGTAGAAATTAGATCTCTAATTTCTTAGAATAAAAATCAAAAACAAAAAGAAGAAGAAAGAAATCTGTTGTTAGTATGGCTCATATACTGACAAAGGAAGGAGGCAGGCAGATGCCTGCTGCGAGCGGTACAGGGTATTTTGGGAATTTTACACCTTGTAGGGTTTTAGTATAAATACATGATATGTTGATGTATTTGAGATATACTGAATCAATAAAATTCGACTGCTCCTCCGTGGACGTAGGCACATTGCCGAACCACGTAAATCTTGTGTTCTTTATTTTTCTTGTCTTTAATTCGTATGCCAAATTGTCATCGTTTTACAACAATTGGTATCAGAGTCTGGTTGATTGGGCGACGGAGATGACGAGAGGATCAAAATTTGAGATTTTGAAATTTGATGGTCATGGTAATTTCGGATTATGGCAGACAAGGGTGAAAGATCTATTGGCGCAGCAAGGGATTCAGAAAGGGCTGCGCGCAGAGAAGCCTGCGGGGATGACTGATGATGATTGGCAGGATCTGCAGGAACGGGCGGCCGGGACGATTCGGCTGTGCCTTGCAGATGAAGTTATGTATCATGTTATGCATCTCAAATCTGCGGAGGAGATCTGGAAGAAACTGGAATTGCAGTTTATGTCGAAAACCCTAACAACTAAACTGTATCTAAAGCAAAGGTTATACGGGCTGAAGATGCAGGAGGGGTCCGATCTAGGGCAACATGTGAATATCTTCAATCAGGTTATCACAGATTTGGCTTCACTCGAAGTCAAGATTGAGGATGAAGACAAGGCGATGATTTTGCTGTGTTCGTTACCTTCTTCATACGAACATATGGTGACTACCCTTACATATGGGAAAGAAACGATCAAGACTGAGGAGATTACTTCAGCGTTGCTGGCTCACAACCAGAGGAAACAGAAATCTGGAGAATCGTCATCTGGTGATAGTTTGTATATTAAGGGTAACCAGGATCGTGGGAGAAAACAGGTGAGGGATAACTCAAGAAATCGGGGTTTCAGATCCAAGTCGCGGGACAAATCGCAGGGGAAGAAATCAGTAACGTGCTTTAAGTGTAAGGAACGAGGGCACTTCAAACGGGATTGTCCAAAGTGGAAGAAACAGACTGAGGATGGGTCATCGAAGTCTGTCAACATGGTTCAGAATGAGAATTCGGATGGCAGTGATGGTGATATGTTATCTATTTCGACTGCGCAGTATGTTGATGCATGGATTCTCGATTCTGGATGCTCTTATCACATAACTCCCAACAGAGAGTGGTTTACGACATATAAACCAGGTAACTCGGGTTCAATTTTTCTTGGTGATGATCGATGTTGTAATATTGTTGGTATTGGTGATGTGAAAATCAAGATGTATGATGGAACCGTGAGGACGTTGTCTGATGTTCGACATATCCCTGATTTGAAAAAGAATTTCATTTCTTTGGGTACTCTGCACAAGAATGGTTTTCTGATGAAAGCTGATGAAGATGGGGAAACCATCAAGATAGTTAAAAGTGCTTTAACTGTGATGAAAGGGAAGATTATAGCAGGAAATATCTACAAGCTGTTGGGGAATACAGTTGTAGGGGAAGCTCATTCTGTTGAGTCGTGTGATGATAACACGAAGCTGTGGCATATGCGTCTAGGGCATATGAGTGAAAGTGGTATGGTTGCGCTGCATAAAAGAGGTCTTCTGCATGGTGTGAAAATGTGCAAACTTGATTTTTGCAAGTTTTGTATTCTGGGCAAGCAGACAAAAGTTAGTTTTGGGACCGGGAAACGGAAGACAGAAGGAATTCTCGACTATGTGCATTCAGATGTGTGGGGACCTGCCAGAGTGGCGTCCATGGGTGGTTCCTTGTACTATGTGACCTTTATTGATGATTTTTCGAAGAAGATTTGGGTGTATTTCATGAGGCATAAGAATGAGGTCTTTGCTAAGTTCAAGCTGTGGAAGGCTGAGACGGAAAACCAAACTGGGAGAAAAATCAAGTATTTGAGGTCTGATAATGGTACTGAGTACAAAGACACGAAGTTTCGGGAGTTCTGTGAGGAGCATGGGATTCAGAGGCACTTCACAGTGCGTAAAACGCCACAACAGAATGGCGTTGCTGAAAGGATGAATAGGACGCTGAATGAGAGGGCAAGATGTTTGAGGCTGAATGCAGGTCTGCCGAAGAAGTTCTGGGCAGAGGCTTTGAATATGGCGTGCTACTTGATAAACAGATCGCCACGTGCATCTTTGGATGGCAAGGTTGCAGAAGAATTATGGACAGGAAATGATGTTAGTTTTGATCATCTTAAAATTTTTGGTTGTCCTGCTTATGTTCTTATTCCTTCTGATGAGAGGTCAAAACTTGATGCGAAATCGAAGAAGTGCATCTTTCTGGGCTATAAGAAAGGTGTGAAGGGATTCAAGTTTTGGGATCCTGTTGAGCCGAAGGTGGTGATCAGTAGAGATGCTGTATTTGATGAGAAGTCGATGCTGCAGTCATATAAAGATAAGGTGCAGGTGGAGGTGGAGTTGGATCACATTCCAACAATTTCTGATAAAGGAGAGAGTTCGAGTTCTGCACCTGATGATATTATTCATGATGATGGTGGCGCAACTGATGCGCAGGAGAGCTATAAGTTAGCTCGGGATAGAGTGAGACGTACAAATATACAAGCTCCAGTCAGGTTTGGTTATGAGGATATGGTAGCATTTGCTCTTAAAGTTACTAGTGTGGATCCTCATAATTTTCAGGAAGCAGTTTCTTGTGAGAATAAAGACAAGTGGAAAGCTGCAATGGAAGAAGAGATGAATTCTGTGCACAAGAATCAGACATGGGAGCTGGATGTTCTTCCAAAAGGGAAGAAGGCTATTGGATGCATATGGATTTACACAAGGAAGTCATCAGTAACAGAAAAAGGAGGGGAAAGGTTCAAGGCTCGATTAGTGGCCAAAGGATATTCACAGCAGAAGGGGATTGACTATGATGAGACATTCTCCCCTGTGGTCAGGCATACTTCGATTAGGGCAGTACTTGCATTGGTGGCTAGTCGGGATTTGCACTTGGAGCAGATGGATGTGAAGACTGCTTTCTTGCATGGTGATCTCGTGGAGCCTATTTACATGCAGCAGCCAGAGGGTTTCGTTCAACCGAGGAAGGAGCATTTATTTTGCAGGTTGAAGAAATCCTTGTATGGTTTGAAGCAAGCATCGAGGCAATGGAATATACGGTTTGATGCGTATATGGTGAAGATTGGCTACAAGCGTTGTGAGTTTGATTGCTGTGTTTATACTAAGAGCCTTGGTGATGGTTCTTGTATTTTTCTGTTACTTTACGTTGATGACATGCTTATTGCTGCTAAGAATATGCGTGATATTGTTGATCTGAAAAACCTTTTGAGTCTGGAATTTGAGATGAAGGATTTAGGGGCTGCGAAGAAGATTATTGGGATGGAGATTCACAGAGATAGAGGATCAAAGAAGCTGTGGTTATCTCAGAAAGGTTATGTGGAGAAGGTGCTGCAGAGGTTTGGGATGGATAAATCAAAACCGGTGAGCACTCCATTGGCAAACCACTTCAAGCTGTCTTTTGATCAGTGCCCTAAATCGGATAAGGAGATTCAGGATATGGTGGAGATACCTTATGCCAGTGCTGTTGGATGTTTGATGTATGCCATGGTATGTACTCGTCCTGATTTAGCTCATGTTGTTGGTCAAGTGTGCAAGTATATGTCTAGGCCGGGTAAACAACATTGGGAGGCAGTCAAGTGGATATTTAGATATTTGAAGGGTACAGCGGGGCATGGTATTGTGTTTGGAGATCAGCGGATGGATCCTTTTATTATAGGATATGTAGATTCTGATTATGCTGGGGACTTGGATGATAGGAGATCTACCACTGGATATGTTTTTACTTTTGGTGGAGGGCCTATTTGTTGGAGGTCGACTACTCAGCCTATAGTTGCTCTATCTACAACTGAAGCTGAATATATTGCTTTAGCAGAAGCAGCAAAGGAAGCAGTGTGGCTTGCTGGATTGGTTAGAGAGTTGGGTGTTCAGCAAGGTGGAGTTCTATTGCATTTTGACAGTCAGAGTGCCATTCATTTGGCTAAGAATCAAGTATATCATGCTAGGACGAAGCATATTGATGTGAGGTTCCATAAGATCAGGGAATGGATTGCTTCAGGTGATATTCAGTTGGAGAAGGTTCATACTGAAGAGAACGCTGCTGATATGTTGACTAAGGCTGTTACTTCTGACAAATTCAAGCATTGCTTGGATTTGTTGAATGTTTCTGCATGCTAGAGTTGCATGGTACCCCCGGCCTGCTTGGTGTTTCTCGCAGGATGCTCGCTATTGTGTTCTCCTAAGGAGGTGATATATTCGCCAAGGTGGAGATTTGTTAGTATGGCTCATATACTGACAAAGGAAGGAGGCAGGCAGATGCCTGCTGCGAGCGGTACAGGGTATTTTGGGAATTTTACACCTTGTAGGGTTTTAGTATAAATACATGATATGTTGATGTATTTGAGATATACTGAATCAATAAAATTCGACTGCTCCGCCGTGGACGTAGGCACATTGCCGAACCACGTAAATCTTGTGTTCTTTATTTTTCTTGTCTTTAATTCGTATGCCAAATTGTCATCGTTTTACAACATCTGTTCTCCAGATTAGATCTTCAGATGTGTATCCCAATGTTGTTCAAATCTACTACTGGTGAGGACTCCGTAGATCTGTGGCTTGAGCAAGACCAGAATCGAAATTCTCCTCCCTCTCTCTTCAGGATCGGCGCCCCTCTCTCTCTCTCCCTAGGGTTTCAACTGATTTGAATCTTACGAAAAGTGGCTTAGGGTTTCAGAGAGTGAGAGGTCTATTTATAGACCAAGGGTTGTAAAACCCTAGTGGGCTCCTGGGCTCAATTCAGCATATTTATTTGGGCCAGACCTGGGACCTAATGCAAATAATAAAGTGGGCCTATAAATTAATTAATTCCCATGTCCACAACCCAGGACACAATTAATTAATAAATATTAATTCTTTTTTACCACAGAATTAATACTGACCTACCCCTTTATTACCACGTTGTGAGAACGGGTTGCATTAATTGAGAATACTCATATTTAAGGTTACCGGACATTCATTAATTAATCGGAGCCTCTGACAAGCTCTAACTACAATTAATTAATATCTTATTATTCCTGAGTAGTACCACTCAATCCTTATCACTCGTGCCTGAACTTAATCAGCCTGCAGAACTTTGACACGATGAATGCTATTGAGCTCCTCAGGGAATGTCCCCATCTTATTACTAGGATATGGTTACCTAAATCCAGTTCAGGCGGTACTACACGAACTGTTGTTACCCAAGATGCAAATATACGAGCACGTTACTTAGGCTCTCCACCATAGCAAGTCGAAGCAACAGTCAACCCGTGCAAACCCCTGAACCTTCGTTAGGGTTTGGACTCAATCAATATAACGAGTTCTTATATTTGCTAATATCAGACAGATGAATATATCTCACTGCGGTCCAGCAATACGCCACCTCTGCGTACCAACATGTCAAGTAACCAAGACAGACTACTTATTCCGACAATGTCGCAGCCATCCGGACAGACGTATCCTCATACGCTGTCTCGGCTGTGATCAAGTTTATGTCTCACTAGGTCAAGTGATCATACTGTCTTTTGCGATCTACAACATGCCGTATGATTGTCCCTATCGGTGAGACAAGAGGATACCACTGTTCATTCATGTAAGATTGTTAACAGATAGGAGAAATAAATCGTTGTATACTCATTATAATAAATACTTTTAGTATACAAAACCCATCAGGTCGCCCCTTTTTTTGTTGAAATAATGAATTCGGCGACCCAAAACCCGCTCGGCAATCGCCGAAGTCGCAGGTGGGTCGCCGATTTGGTGCCGAAACAAATTTCACGAAAATACAGATTCGGCGATCCATTTACAAAATCGGCGATCGCCGAAAATGTAAATGGATCGCCGATGTTGTGCCGAAACAAATTTAAAATGAATGCAAACTCGGCGATCCAACCAACAAAATCAGCGATCGCTGAAGACGTTTTCTTGTTGCCGAGTTCGTTTCGAACCTGATTCAAATTCAACGATGAACTTGGCAACCCAAGAGTCACGATCAGCTATCGCCAAAACCGAGCTTGAGTCTCCGAGATTGTTATTTCCAGCACTTCTTCGCCTTTTGATCTCCTTTCCTGCACCCAAAAAACTCGACAACCAAAAGTGAACGTAAACTATGGAAAATGGGGTAGAATGACTCGAAAAAAAGGACCAAAACAAAGCAATAAAAGCAGATAAAATTTGGCTTACCTCCCAACAAGCGCTTTAGTTATTGTCTGTAGCTAGACACAGCAGTGCACATCCTATGGATCAGCTATGAGAAGCTCGCGAACGAACGACATAGACTTGGATTGAACATAAGTTTTGACTCTATGACCATTAACGGTGAAGTGTGTGCCATCAGAACCCAGTAAATCCAAAGTACCATTAGAATTGATTTTCTGAATCACATTTGGACCAGTCCATTTAGACATAAGCTTTCCAGGAAACAAACGGAGGCGGGAATTAAATACAAGTACCTGATCCCCTGGAGTGAAGTTGCGGCGGCGAATGCGCTGATCATGGAATCTCTTGGCGCGCTCCTTGTATAGCCTAGAAATCTCGTATGCTTCAGCCCGGAACTCCTCCAGCTCAGTCAGTTGCAGACACCTCTGCTCAGCTGCAGTCTTCAGATCCCAGTTGATCTTCTTTACTGCCCAGTACGCTCTATGCTCTAGTTCCACCGGTAGATGACATGACTTCCCAAACACCATCTGATACGGCGACATACCAATTGGAGTCTTGAATGCAGTCCTATACGCCCATAGCGCGTCATCAAAGCGAGTATCCCAATCCTTCCTGGAAACCACAGACTTTTCCAGAATCTGCTTAATTTATCTGTTAGCCAACTCAGCTTGCCCATTGGCCTGGGGGAGGTATGGAGATGTAATTTTGTGATGAACTCCATATTATGCCAGCAGACTCCCCAGCCACTTCTTCTTGAAGTGTGACCCTCCATCACTCAGCAGTGCTCGAGGTGCTCAAAAACGAGTTAGGATGTTTTTTGTAGAAACTTAAGCACCAACTTCGAGTTACTAATCACAGTGGGGATAGCCTCAACCCACCGGGTCACATAATCCACAGCCAGAAGGATGTATTGATATCCATGAGACTTAGGAAATGGTCCAATGAAATCTATGCCCCATACATCAAAGGGCTCGATCTCGAGCATGTATTTCTGAGACATCTCATCCCTCTTTGAGATGTTCCCCACCCTCTGGCATCTGTCGCAGCTAGCCACAAATTTCTGATAATCACGGTAAACATTAGGCCAGTAAAATCTACTTGTGAGGATCTTTATGGCTGTCATGTTCGCCGCACAGTGTCCTCCATAGGGGGATAAGTGACAATCCCCCATTATCTGTTCTCGCTCCTGCATTCCAATGCACCGCCGGATCACCATATCAGCACAGCGACGGTAGTGGAAGGGCTCATCCCAATATTAGAACTAGCAATCGTGCAAGAACTTCCTCTTCTGATGTGAGGATATATCGGGCAGTAAAATGCCCTGCAACTAAATAGTTTACCAGATCCATGTACCATGGATCTACCTCCTCAGCTACGATCAGCTGCTCGTCAGGAAAAACCTCAGTAATCCGAATCCGTGGATCATCTCCCTCCATCGGATTCTCCAGCCTAGACAAGTGGTCTGCTACCACATTCTCACATCCTTTCCGATCCTTAATCTCCATATCAAATTCCTGCAGCAGCAGAATCCACCGGACCAGTCTCGGCTTGGCTTCCTTCTTCTCAAACAAATACCGGATCGCAGCATGATCCGTATAGACCACCGTCTTTGCCCCAACTAGATATGCCCGAAACTTATCAAATGCAAAGACTACTGCTAGCAACTCCTTCTCAGTAGTAGTGTAATTGACTTGGGCTTCATCCAAAGTCTTGCTGGCGTAGTGAATAATTATTAAAATCTTGTTCCTAGTCTGACCCAGGGCAGCCCCAACTACAGTATCACTGGCGTCGCACGTCAGGTCAAAGGGCTCTGACCAGTCTGGTGAGATATGTACTGGAGCAGTAGTGAGGGACAGCTTCAGCTTCTCAAAGGCCTGCAAACAATGTTCATCAAAAACAAATTTTGTATCCTTCATAAGTAGAGAACTCAGAGGTTTAGAGATTTTAGAGAACTCCCTTATAAACCTCCGGTAGAAGCCTGCATGACCCAAAAAGCTCCACACCGACTTTTCATTGGTGGGGGGAGGCAGCTTTGAGATCGCCACAATCTTGGCACGATCTACCTCTAAACCTGCAGCAGAAACTTTGTGACCGAAGACAATGCCCTCTTGCACCATAAAATGACATTTTTCCCAATTCAAAACCAGGTTAGTTTCTTGACAGCGCTGCAAAACAGTAATCAGGTTTTCTAAACAGTTATCAAATGAATGACCAAACACAGAAAAAATCATCCATAAATACTTCCATGATATTTTCTACAAGTCCACTAAAAATAGACATCATGCATCTCTGGAATGTAGCAGGGGCATTACATAAACCAAATGACATACGTCTGTATGCAAAAACACCATAAGGACAAGTGAAACCATATTTATGTTGGTCCTTGTGGGCTATCGCTATTTCGTTATATCCAGAATAATCATCTAGAAAGCAGTAAAAATCATACCCCGCTAACCTATCCAGCATCTGTTCAATAAAAGGGAGAGGGAAGTGGTCCTTACAAGTAGCACTGTTAAGTGCTCTGTATTCGATGCACATCCTCCAGCCCGTAACAGGCCTGTGGGCGATCTCCTGGCCACTCTCGTCCTTGATGATGGTAGTACCTCCCTTTTTGGCCACCACTTGAGTGGGGCTCACTCATTCGCTATCTGAGATGGCAGTAGTTTCAGCACCTCATTTCGCACCACCTCCTGCATAATGGGGTTCAACCTTCGCTGCAGCTGCACCTTAGGCTTGTACCCATCTTCAAGTAGAATCCTGTGCATGCAAATAGAAGGGCTAATACCCTTTAGGTCAGATAGCGACCACCCAATAGCAGATTGGTGGTCTCTCAAAACCCGCAGTAATCTATCCTACTGACTAGTAGATAATGTGGCAGATACTATTACTGGATATGTGTCATTTTTGCCCAAGTAGGCATGCCTCAGATGGTCCGGTAGGGGTTTTAGTTCCAGCACTGGAGGTTCCTTTGTGCCCTCCTGCAGCAAGGCTTTCTTGCGAGCCTCCTCTTCTTCTTCCTCACTCCTCAGCTTCAGAAAATTAACACTTTCCAACCGGCTCTTTTCACCTGCATCATCTAATGCTAGAACAGACTCTAGAAGCTCATCACAATAATCATATAGCTCATCACAAGAATAAACAGAATTTTTTACCCCATAGTCTAAAGAATAAGCAGAAATAATAGAAGAGTCAAAGGGATACAAAACCTGGACCATGTCGCACTCCTCAAAGCAGTCATCTGAGTCGTGGCGCTCCATGGCCTTGTAGATGGAGAAAGGGATCTTCTCGTCGTTCACCCTCAACGTCAACTCTCCTTTCTTCACATCTATGAGAACATCAGCAGTGTGGAGGAAAGGCCTCCCAAGAATCAGGGGAATATTTTGGTCCTCTTCCATATCTAGGACAACAAAATCAGCTGGGAAAATAAATTCTCCCACTTTCACTAGCACGTTCTCTATTACCCCTTTAGGGTAGTTCACCGACATGTCAGCCATCTGGAGTCTAATGGTAGTCGGTTTGATGTCCCCGATCCTCAGCTTTTTTAAAATGGAGAGGGGCATCAGATTGATGTTGGCCCCTAAATCGCACAGTACCTTCTCAAAGGTCTGACCCCCAATCACGAAGGTTATAGAAAAATAGCCCGGATCAGCTCTTTTTACCGGTATTTTCTTCTGAATAATGGCGCTGCATTCTTCAAACAAATTCACAGTCTCAAATGCGCCGAATAGTTTCTTCTGGGTAACCATATCCTTCAGAAATTTCATGTACTCAGGAATTTCCTGCACAACTTCAATCAGAGGGAGGTTGATGTGGATCTTCTTCATATGCTCCAGAAATCTCTTGTATCTCTCGTCCTTTTGCTTCTTAGCGAATCGTTGTGGGAAGGGAACAGCGATGGGACCAGCTGGTTTGGGACTGTCTTTAGGACAAGTTCCCTTGCTCTTTTGAGTATGTTCTTCTTCAGGAAGAACAGGAGCATGTTGTGCAACTTCAGGTTCACAGGCGTATCAGCGGGCATAGATGGGCCCTCATAACCTTTACCACTACGAGTAGTAATGGCATTGCAGTGGTCCTTCGGATTCACCACTGTATTGCTGGGGAACTGTCCAGGAGTGTGCTGATTGCCAATCACATTAGCAATCTGGGAGATCTGTGTATCCATCTGCTTCATGTGTTTCCCCGTCTCCCCCATACCAGTCTGTAGTGCAGAGATGTCGCCCTCCATTTTGGTATTCATAGCATTGAATATGGTGATGAACTGGGTCAGAAGCTCTCTCATGCTTGGCTCCTTGGGCTCGCTAGTACCCCCATTATTTGCAGAAAATCCAGGTGGGGGCTGCAGTGCATTATTCGGATTGGCGTAGGAGAAATTGGAATGATTTCTATTATTGGGGTGGTATGTCATGTTCCCCGATGGATATCCCTTATTGTTCTGAAAGTTCCTTTAGTTCACATAATTAGCATCTTCCAGCTGTGAAAAATCATCTCCCTGCTCAAACCCATACTGTGGCACATTGTTTTCTAGCTTGGAGAGGTGCTGCTCAATGGATTTTGTAGATGCAGCCACCTCCTGCCTCGTTAGCTTAATCTCAGCAGCCAGGTCCCCAGTATCGTTTACTGCTACTATTATGTGTTCCATCCTCTCTGTAGGTCAGTTGTATTCACTTTTTGCCATGTCTTCCAGCAAGTTTAGCCCTTTCTATGGTGGCCTAGCAGTCAATGACCCTCCAGCTGAAGCATTCACATGCTTCTGAGTCTCCTTCTCCAGCCCTCTATAGAAGTGGCAGACCTGCTGCTTCTCAGTAAAACCAAGGGAAGGGCAAGCGCGCAGTAGATCCTTGTAGCGCTCCCATGCCTCGTATAGTGACTCCCCAACAAACTGTCTGAACTGCGTGATCTGAGTTTGCAGTTGGATGGTCTTGCTGGGCGGGGAAAACTGAACTAGAAATAACTTGCATAATTCCTCCCATGTAGTGATCTCACTGCGATTCAGAGACAGATACCAAGAGAGGGCTCTGTCATGCAATGTGAAGGAGAACAGGCGCAATCTGATGTAGTCTATCGGAACCTGATTCTGCTTGACCGTGTCGCACAGCAAAAAGAAAGACTGGATGTGCATATGGGGATCCTCAGACGGTAGTCCCCCAAACTGATTCTATTGGGCGGTCTGAATCAGTCCGGTTCTCAATTCAAAGTTCGGTGTATCCACCTTCAGCCCAAAATCTGCATGACGATGCATGTCAGTCATCGGCTCATACATCTCATCAATAGTCGGCTGGAGAGGTGCAGCCAGAGGCTGCTGCTGCTGGAGTCTCAGATTCATCTGTTGCAGCTGCTTCTGCAAATCAGCTATCTGCGTTGCTTGATTGTTGTCAGCCATTGGGAATGCAAACTTTCTTCTGGCAGAATTCCTACGGCAGGTGGATTTGATTTCCGGATCTATGGGTTCACGTACTGGAGCCTTTGATCTGGTTTGCATATATTACCTGCACAGAATTCCAAAAGTGATTAACACCAAAAATAAAATAAAATTGCGTAAAATAACGCCTAGAGTAAATAGCGTAATATCAGAATTTGTGTCAATTACAAATCTATGCAATCCCCGGCAACGGCGCCAAAAACATGATAGGATATTTTTCAACACGCTAAAACTACAAGTGTACAGACCACTGCAGAGGGCAAGTAAAAATTTATCGAACTCAAGGATTACAGGCACGAAGTATAATCAAGCACTAAAACATAGACACCTTACTACTATCTAGACAAATCGGTAAAGACATTTTGTTTATTTAAGCTAGGCAATATTAAGAGCAATAATTAAAAGATAACTAAATTCGTAGATTTGAGAGAAAATGGGAAAACAAGGATTTCAGGGTTTTCGACTTTGGAGAACAATTAATCAATTATTTATATAATCTAATTCCAATTTAATTTCCAAAAGTGTGGGTTATTCTCATGAATGTTATCAGGCGATCCTCTCGGACTCTAAAACATAACTTAGATATAAACGACCTAGTGACTCCTCTAGGATGCGCAAAAGGACTTTTACTCTTGATAAAACCTTAGATTCTCAAAACCCTTTAACAGTTCACACTCCTCTCGGATAATTGACCTATTAAATTTAATAAATCTGTGTCCTAATTGATAACCTAGACCTCTCAGTTCAAAAACTATCAATTCAAATCACATTCAATGGCCAATATCATGCAATTAGTGAAAATCTCAGATCGTATTAAAACATCAATGGAAAAGGAAAACTGAATCACATAAACAATCAAGAAATTATCCAACAAGTTTCAAAACCCTAGAATCCATAAAGGACTTAGCCAATCATGCTAAGTTCCATAAAAACGAAGAAGTAAAGAGTCTAAGAATTGAAAAACATGGAAACCAAAACCCGAGGTCTTCGATCTTCAATCTCCAATCTTGCTCTTCAAGTCTCGCTTCGTTTCAGCTCTCTCTCGCTCTAAAAATTAGAAAATAAGGGTCAAGGAATGTTTTTGAGTCTTGGGAGCCTCTATTTATACTTGTCATCTTCAAATCTGGGAAGATATGAGATTTGGGCAAAAAATTCATCAAATTAGCCTGATCTGTGACCCATAAAACCTTATCGGTGATCGCCGATCTCACGTGTGAGTCGCCGATCTCGGGTCGAAACAAATGGGATGAAAATACCAACTCGACGACCTAGGCATGGACTCGGCGATCGCCGATCTCGCCTTTTCGGTCGTCGATCTTGCACCGTAGCAAATCAGGATAATTCACCACTTCGGCGACCCAACTACGAAGTCGGCCATCGCTGATGTGGTAGTTTGGGTTGCTGATTCTGCCTCGAGCGGAATTTCAACTTTTTCTTCAATCTTCTCTCATTTTTTCCTTTTCCCGATGCAAGTTAGCATCAATTGGCCCCATGGTACTTGGTCAAATCTTGTAAACGACTTAAATGTGCGTGAAATCTTCATAAACAACCACAAACTAGACCAAACGTAATAATTCCTTAAAGAGGATGAATGATGCATGAAAATATCACGTAATAAACTAGTCTAAGGCCGAAAGTGAGCAAATTCACATCAGTAAAATGCATTAAGTGAGTGTTTATCAGAAGTAAAAAAAGGAAAAGAAGAGAATCCAACTTTTATCTATTTGTAACACCACTAAATATTCAATTTCACATATTTTTACAGTTTTTGGCTATTTCGGTTTTGCAGACTTGGACTGTGGCCACACAACACATCCTCCTCATCTGGATGTTGAGAGCTTTATAGTTCCTCCCGAACTATCAAACTGGTTGGCTAGACGTCCGTGATAATCACTGTTGGAGATATGCGGCGACTGTTATGTAGTATAATTTGCAATTAACTTAACGAATATTCGATCCTAAACACATTTGATAAACACTTGCTATGTCGAGACCTTAGTAAGATAAGTGCAAGATCGTATTAATACTTCCGCTGCATATAAAAACACTCTGATTTGGGACCAACAAGTGGTATCAGAGCGGATGTTCTTTACAGACAAGCTGCTTCTGAGTCGCTTAGGACCAGATCCATATTTTCCTTGCATATATGTGTTTCTGTGTTTAGCTCAGGTTTAAAGCAATGGCGAATAACGCGAAGTTTGCGACTGAAAGTTACTCCACTTGGAAAAAGAGGTATTTGACCACATTGATGAATATACATCCCGAGATGAAGCAAGTGATCGAAAATGGACCAATCAAAATCCAAAGGTAAAAACCAGAGTTGGAGAAGACGTAGCAGGACCAGACGTAATGGTGGATAAGCCGTATGAAGAATGGACTAAAGAAGATCGAGTTCGTGGCCAACTAGATTATGTAGCCATGGATTTAATCTATGTGCCTTATCACCTACCCTAATGGATGAAGCCTTGGAGTACAAGAATACTAAAGAAATGTGGGACTTTCTGGGCACTCTAAGCACTGAGACGGACCAAATGAAAAGAAACAAGCTACAACAATGGGTAGACATGTATGAATCATTTCAATTGATTTCAGGTGAAACCATCAAAGACATGGAGGCCAGATTCAACACCATTGTAGTTGAGTTAAAGAAGCTGGGAAGAACGTACGAGCTTCCCGACATGAATTCAAATATTCTCTCGAGACTACCAAAGGAGGATTCGTTTGTTAAAGTGACTAGTCTAAAGGACAAAGATTTGTCTGCAATAAGTACCAAAGAAGTGTTCGCTCAACTTAAGGCACACGAATGGGACATTATGCAAATTAATAAAAACAAAGCTATTCATGCTGCAGTAACCATTGAAGAACCCATCGAGGATACAACATTCTTCGTGAAGAAAGACGGACAAAAGTGGAAAACTAAGAAGCCATTCCACTCAAATTGACCAGTCCAGTGTAGTTCGACAAAGGAGATTTCATCCACCAGCGGATCTCAAGGAAAAGAAGCAGAATGCTCAGTTAGAGAGTTGGCAGAACAGATGAAAAGATTACAAAAGCTGTTATTGAAAGCTAAAGGGGAAAAGGAAGAATTCCAACAAAGTCAACCAGCAGACAACAGAAATGTAAAGAAGACACCAAGAACATGCTACGAATGCAATTCCCCATAGCATCTCAAGTTTGAATGTCCTTGAATAGATCCAGAAGAAAGGGAACGATTGAGAAAATTGTTCAAAAGGTGAGCATCAAAAGCTATAACTAAAGCTTTGTTGACAAGGACGGAACTACCAGACATCCCGGATCATGACGACGAAAACTATTCATTAGAGGATGAAGAGAATGTTCTTATGGTATTCATGGCTGACATCAATGAAGAGCGGACAGGAGAATCAGCTCTAGTTATCACAAGAAACCAGGAACATGGTCCAGGAAGAAGAACATCAAGAAAATTAAAAGAATGGATCCTAAACAAGTGATGCTCATGTCACATGACTGGAGATGAAGAGATCTACATTGAACTTGAAAACATTAGAGGACCTTCAATCTCATTCTGTGACAACTCAAAAGTTAGAGTAACCGGAAGAGGGTGCATTGAGCTGAATGGAATGCGAATAATCAACGTGGCCCCCATCGACAGTCTCAAGCATAATCTTCTGAGCATTAGCCATCTAAGTGAAAATGGATATATTGTTTCTTTCTTTGACACATGTTGTGAGATTGCTGATAGGACCACTGAGAAGTAAAGCTTAGAGGAATCAGGAAAGGTGGACTCTATGTTGTGGATTGGGAAAGTGGTCAGCAAGCATCATGCTTCATAGCATTTAGCAAGGAAGAGACAAACTGGCTATGGCACAAGAGGCTAACGCATCTAAACTTTAAGACTATAAAATATATTGCCAAAAATTTATTGTTACAGGACTACCCAAAGAAACCTTCAAGAAGGAAGGAATATGCAGAGCCTGTCAACAAGTAAAACAAGCCAAGGCGTCTTTCAGATCCAATCTGGAACAAGCCACATCTAAGAGGATCTTAAAGCTGCTGCACATGGATGTATTCAGTCCGGTGACTCCACCCACTGTAGGTAACATATAATATACCTTGGTTGTTGTTGATGATTACTCCAGGTACACATGGGTGAGACTACTCAAAAGCAAGGACAAAGTGAAGACTGTCCGACGGAGCTGATACTTCGAGTTCGGAATGACAAAGAGCTCATGGTGAAAAGAATAAGATCTGAGAATGGTACAAAATTCTGTAACGGAGCATTAATGGACTTCTACGCCGATGATGGGATATTCGACATCACTTCATCAGGGATCATGTAGAGAAAAAGGATATCTCAGTGGATTATATCAGGGCAGAAGATCAGCTAGCATACATCTTCACTAAATCTCTAGCAGAAGGCAGAATCAAGGACCATTGTCTGAAGCTCGGTCTATTAGAATTAGATGAGGTTATGGAAGAATGAGTCCCAACTCTCATTCTGTTCATGGATTTCTTAGAGTTCTCGAAGATTATTTGGAATTCTTGAATCTATTGGATATATGGGATTATTTGGATTTCTTGGAGATTATGCGGAATAAGAGTGTGTCCAAGCTCACGCTCTTCTGATGAATTTTGACAAATTCCATCCGATTTCTGAGTCCCAGCTCTGAGCAATCTTGACGATCAAAATAGAGAAATATTAATTTTAGAAGACAAAGTAAAGAAACAGCAGAGTCCCAGCTCTCAGCATCTAAAGATGACGGTCGAAACAAGAACTGCTGAATCAATTTTGGGAAATTGATCAGGTAAGGGAAAAAATATTAGGATACTCAACCGACGTATCAAGTAGAGATCATATTTAATGACGAAGCAATGATTGATATTCGCCATCATTACTCAAGATTTTGTTCAAGGCTCGAGACGATTCAGTTCTGAAAATAGCGTCTCGAATGGCCACATGGAAAGTCATACCGAAACCATTAGTTCCCGAAGCAGATGAAGTGATTGATTGAACAAGTCTCTAGGGCGAATACATTTATTTAAGGGGAGTATAATCACTTAGGAATTCATATCCAAGACCTCTGAAACCTAGCATCGCCCTATGCTTTTTATTCCCTTCATTCAAACCCTGTTGCTCGAGAAAAACCAGAAATGTCTTCTACCATTTCACCAAAGTACCTTCAGAATGGATTCGAGCAACGTGACTTGGAAGTCTCCAAATTTAGAGCAAGAGTCGTAATCTTCATAGAGATCATATCTAAGAAGATTCTCTCAATTCTCGGTTCACCTTTGATGATGAGTCTTCTGATATTATAACCGAACGGAGATAGAAGGTCCATTCTTTCAGGCCATGACAGCTATATCATTGGAGATATATAAGCTTGTCAGGTGGGTCTGAAGATGGATATTCCTTAGTCACAAGGAATGGGAAAGCCCTCTTGGTGCCAGTCAAATAAGGCATCCAAAGGACCCATTCAATTTCTTCACATCTCTTCTTCCAGGATCAAGATTCAGAAATGAAGAAGAAGAAGAAGAAGAAGAAGAAGAAGAAGAAGAAGAAGAAGA
>JAPKLW010001995.1:111717-123845 GCA_026898455.1 Plectranthus barbatus
GAAGAAGAAGAAGAAGAAGAAGAAGAAGAAGAAGAAGAAGAAGAAGAAGAAGAGATGGAGGAAAGACTTTTAGATGGAGTAGATGCAAGTGGTGATGGTGATACTCACCATACAAAATGTATGGATGTCAGTATGGCACTCGGAGCTAGAAGATTTGAAGTATGTTGACAAAGGGCACTAACCTGAGCAGATGGTGAGATCTGCTAGCGTTAGACTTCCTCTCAAAGGTAGTCAGATCGTCCGCAAGATGCAGATATATGAGTACATGTAAGACTCTCCACCATAGCAAGTCAAAGTGACAGTCAACCCATGAGTGCCCCTCAGCTTTCAATAGACTTTAGATCCGACCAAGTTACCAAGATCTTTACTCATTCATATGTCAAGTAGAATGGTTCATCTCACTGTTGATCCTATCAATACATTGAGATGTACCGGTCACACAAAGTAGTCAAGATAAACCACTTATAGATTTGTGCGCCGCAGTCTAAACCGACAGACAAACAAGAAACTGTCTCAGCTGTGATAAATGTTTATATCTCGCTAGGTTGAACGATCTATACGATCTTTTGTGATCTCTTATACACCGTATGATCTCTCTATCGACGAGATAACTGGATGTGTTTGTTCGCATCGTATGATTTTTAATTCAGACAGGAGTTGTTTATTGCAAGTCATTAATGATACTAGTATATCAATCATAATGTTTTCCAATATACCAATCATAATGCTTTTATGTATACAATTCCAACAATCTCCCACTTATACTCAAAGCATTATACCATTACTTTCTAGAGTATAACATGTGTCTATTCTAATCTAGCTATTACATTTGGTCACCAGGTGGCCGGCATCTACCTCAATCGTATGCCTTCTGTGGTAAGCCCTTTGTAAATAGATCCACTAGATTATCCTTCATTTCAATCTTCTCTATTAGGACATCGCCCCTTGCTATGATTTCTCGTATGATTTTGTACTTTCTCTCTATGTACTTTGACGCCTTTTGAGTTCTTTGTTCCTTAGAATTTGCTAATGCACCAGCATTATCACAATATACCGTGATAGTCTCGGGCAAACTCAAAATAATATCTAACTCTTGGAGGTAGTTCCGGAGCCATACTGCTTCTTTAGAAGCTTCTGAAGCTGCCACATACTCAGCTTCCATGGTGGAGTCCGCAATACATTTCTGTTTTGCACTCCTCCATGACACAGCTCCACCTCTCAAGGTGAACACATAGCCTGAGGTCAATCTCTTCTTTTCCTGATCCGCCTGGAAATCTGAATACGTATAACCCACAGGGCACACATTCTCACACTGATAAACAAGACAATAGTCTCGAGTTCTTTTTAGATACTTGAGAATATGTTTGACAGCAGTCCAGTGCGCATGTCCAGGGTTAGACTGATATTTGGCCACCATGCCCACGGCATAACAGATATCTGGCCTCTTACATAGCATCGCATACATGAGACTTCCCATTGCCGAAGCATATGGTACTTTAGCCATCTCATCCTTCTCCTCTTCTGTTGCGAAGGATTGTGCCTTAGACAGAGGGACACCATATCTGAAAGGTAGCAATCCTTTCTTGGCGTTTTGTATTCTAAAACGGGTAATCACAGTATCAATATAAGCGGCCTGAGATAAGCTTAACATCCACTTCTTGCAATCACGCAACACAATAATCCCAAGGATGTATCCAGCGTCTCCTAGGTCCTTCATTTGAAATTGTTCTGATAACCATCTCTTTATGTATGACAACACCTTCACATCTTTGCCGAATAGAAGAATGTCATCTACATAAAGTGAAAGGAATACCACGCTTCCACTGACGCATAATCGGTACACACAACTTTCGGTTTTGCACTATGAAAATCTATAGGATTTAATCACATCACCGAAACATTTGATCCATCACCATGAAGCTTGTTTAAGTCCATACAAGGACTTCTTTAGCTCAAAGACAAGATGCTCCTCACCATCCTTCACATAACCCTCTAGCTGCTGCATATAGATGTCACGACCTTCCTCAAGGTACCCATTTAAAAACACGGTTTTGACATCCATCTGCCAGATCTCTAGGTCCATATGTGCTGCTATGGATAGAAGAATTCGAATGGATTTGAGCATGGCTACCGGTGAGAAGGTCTCGTCATAGTTAATGCCCTCCTTTTGACTATAACCCTTTGCCACCAACCTGGCATTAAAAGCTGTTATTTATCCTTTCGAACCCTACTTCCGTTTGTATACCCATTTGCAACCTATGGCCCGAAAGCCATCTGGTAGCGCAGACTTCTGGTATACATCCATAGCGGTAATTGATTCAATTTCTGAATCCATTGCTTTATGCCATTTTCTGCATCTTTGTCATTTACTGCTTTGTCATATGTCCATGGGTTGGTATCATCTAGTCCGTCTTTCGGGATCAAGTTTGAAGACTCCCCCACGAACATATACCGCTCGGGTTGGTGAGGTACCCTCCCACTACGACGGAGCAATGGTACTGGGTCAGCAGTTGGTGCAGTTACTTGTGGCTCAAAGCCTTCCACTGGCGACTGTGCAGTTGGTTCCATACCTTAGAGAGGTACAGTCAATCTACCGCGGGGTTTTCCCAATGGAAGCGCATCATCCTCTCAAATTTCTTGGAGAATGATATAACTTTTGGTTTTGTGGTTTTTCACAAACTCGTCCTCCAAGAATCTTGCGTTGGTGCTAACAACGATCTTCTGATCCTCAAGCAGTAGAAATAACCACCTTTCGTTTGTCTGGGGTATCCCACGAACAACATTAGCTTGGACCTACCTTCTAACTTATCAGGTTCCTTTGACAAAACATATGCCAGACAACCCCACACTCTTATCTTTGACACACTAGGCTTTCGCCCATGCCAGAGTTCCAAGGGTGTCTTAGGAACTGACTTAGAAGGTACCAGGTTCAGCAGGTACGCCGTTGTTAGTAATGCGTAGCCCCAAAATGAAATAGGCAAGTTCGCATAACTCATCATGGATCTAACCATTTCAAGAAGAGTCATATTTCTTCTTTCTGCCACACCATTCTTCCGAGGAGTGCCCGGTGCGGTCCATTGGGATGTAATCCCATGATCTGACAAAAACTTCAAGAACTCGTCACTCTGATACTCACCACCACGATCAGATCGTAATGACTTAATGGTCTTGTTTAACTTCTCTTCTACTTCCGCCTTGAATTCCTTGAATTTCTCAAAGCATTCAGACTTATAGTGAAGTAAGTCAACATACCTGTATCTCGAGTAATTGTCAACAAAAATGAGGAAATACTTAAATCCTCCACGAGCTCACGTAGACATCGGTCCACATAAGTCAGAGTGGATCAATTCCAACACATCACTTGCTCGAGAATGACTTGCCTTGAAAGGCCTGATCGTCATCTTTCCCTCTATACAGGATTCACAAACTTGATGTGGAACTACCTGGATTGAATCCAATGTTCCATCATCCACGAGTCTCTTGATCCTCTTTAGATTGATGTGACCTAGTCTCAGATGCCATAGATATGTAAGATCCTCATCAGAAGATGAAAACTTTCTCTTCTTATGATTAAATAAGTTATATGCAGCATTCACGGAAGATTCATGCAAACAAGTTATGATATAAATAGAGTCTTTCTGTATCCCACGATAGATAACACCGTTACTGCCATTGATAGTAACATGACTATCAAAAATAACTGAAAATCCATCATTTATTAAACAGGAAACAGAAATAAGGTTCCGCCGAAAAACCGGCGCATACAAACTATCTCTTAAAATCAAAACATTATCTTGAAAGCATAATGTAACATCTCCCACTGCTACTACAGACACACGAGCAACATTACCAATGGAGATTGTCACCTCGTCATCATTCAGCTGCCTTGTCGGCCTGAATCCCTGCAAAGTGTAACAAACATGATCAGTAGCTCCAGTATCCACTACCCACGAATGGGTAGAAACAGATGCTAAACATGTTTCCATTACAAATGCTAATGAAGTACCTTGTCCAACCCGCTTGGTTTCACAATCCTTCTTTCAGTGACCAGTTTTGTCACAACGAAAACACTTGCCCTTCTTCCCTAGTGTCACGGTCTTTTCTTTTCATAACTTTTGCTTCCTGAGGCTGTCTTCTTGTTTTTCTTTCCAAATCTCCCATTTAGCACCTTTCGATGAAGCAGGGTGACTACCGGAAGAAACTAAGACTCCCTTTTCAAATTGCATGACTGATTCATCTGCCATGAGATCACTAAGTAACTCATTAAGAGTGTACTCCTTTTTACTCATGAAAACATTCAGTCTAAAGTTCTCAAAAGACTTCGGAAAAGAGTTGAGTATGAAATCGACCTGGGCTTCCCCATCAATACCTCCTCCATGCAACGTAAGTTCATCCATGAGGTGAGTCATGGAAACAACGTGCTCCCTCACTGAGCTACCATCAGTCATTTTACAACTCACGATTTCCCTCATGAGTTTAAATCTGACAGCTCTATCCGATTCCCCATAAGTAACTGTGAGACTCTCCATAATCTCAGTTGTTTTGTCATAGTGCTGATGTTGTTGCTGGAGTACCTTAGACATAGTGGTCATCATGTAGCACTTGACAACATTATTAGACTTGACCCACTTGTCATAGAGGTTCCGCTCCACATCAGTTGACTCAGCAGTGGGGACAGCTGGACACGGAGTGTTAAGAACAAATGGATGTTTCTTCGCAACTAGGATATAATCTAAGTTGTGCTACCAATCAAGGAAATTTGGACCAGTTAATTGATTTTGTGCCAAGATATTGATGACATTATTAATAGACATATCTGAAAACAATAATTGATTAAAGTAAGGACATACATGCAGAACATTGAAACAAATATGCATTGTATCCTTTTGATAAACAAATACAATTGTTTCCCCCAATTGCCTAGGTGCATCTACTGCAAGCTCCTTTCAAAGACGTTTACAACAGACCACCTAACCAGACTGCTCTTTGAAGTTCCAGTCTTTAATTTCAATCTATGACAGGTATTCGCCGGCAAATGAAATTAATAATCAGAGATAAAACTAAGACCAAGTTCAACCTATCTAAACAGGGACATCATTCGTGAGTTAGTACTCAGGCAACATCTAAGCATTTGACCACAATTTTAACTCCGGAAGTTAAAAGGACGATTTGTCATACGTACTTGACCCATGAGGCATGCCTCTTACAACCTTTCTTATCTCATTTAAAACAATCCTAGAGAACTTATGAACAAATAAAGTAAGTAGGCTACGGTCGTGTAGACGTCTACTCACTTCACTGTCCACTTCTCACATATCTAAATGTTTTATTTAGAAATCTCATCTATTAGAACTTATGAACAAATAAAGTAAGTAGGCTACGGTCGTGTAGACGTCTACTCACTTCACTGCCCACTTCTAATATGAGACCGCATTGTGGAGGTCTTGTTGATTGTAATTAAAAAATCTTGCTTAGTCTTTTTTTTCTTTCAAAAGGTTCTTATGCGCACAGATTATTTTATGATCCATAAATTATTTCACATCTCAAATTCCATCATATTTCCCAACATGATTCCGGAATTTATAGACATAATTTAATACATAAAACAAATCACATAAAGCATGTTTTGAACAGTAAATAATAAAGCAGTAACATGCTTCCCTATTTTCTACAACATGCTTTAAAAATAAATAATAAAAGCAGTAGCATGCTTTAATATTATTTACTAGAGAGCACATAATAAATAACATCATACGAGAACATAATAAATAAAATAAAAAATTCTCGTGGCCCCTTGATGCAATTACATGGGAAATAAAAATAAATCTATCTATTACAATGATTTATTTTAATATAGATCTTCAAACTGGGCTCCCAATCTTTAATTTAAAACCTGCAATTATGGGCTTGAAGAATAAAACTGGATTACTGGGCTAGGAAATTGTGAATCAGGGTTATCTAACCCATCGAAAAATTAATATTGGATCTTGGGCTACCCATATCACATTAGGGTTTAAAAATAATACATTAGGGTTTCAAAAAATCAAAACCCTAAACACAGCCACCAGGGCCGCCGCAGGGCCGTCGGGCCCGCGACCCGGCCCTGCGCGGCCTAGACCCTAGCCCAGCTCTGCTCAGTGCCGCAACCACCTGTGGAAACCGTAATGGTCGCCGCCACCCCGTTCAGCCACCGCACAACCGCTGCTACAGCTTGGTCAAGCCTGCTGCAATTGCCGGCCCCTCCCTTCGCAGCCTCTGTCGCGCATGCACCCGTCGCCAACTGCCGGCGAGCTTACCGGAGTTGCGCAGAAGCAGGCAGCAGTTACAGCATGAGTTGCATTGCCCTCCACCGCCGCACACAGAGCTCGCGCAGCCTAGCTGTTTGCCACCATGAACCGCAGCCAACCCCCAGGCCCTGCGCTCGTCAGACCATTGCGATCCGCGCTGGCCAAAGCCAGCACCACACCCCACACCCTGCTGCGAGCCTACAATGAAGAGAAACAGAGACCCGCCGCACGCCTCTTGCGTGCGGCCACTGTTTCGCCTGTCGGCGGCACGCGGCTGCTGCCACCGGAAACTGCTGCTGCACCTTGTCATTGTTCTTGTTCTTCGTTCTCTCAACTCGATTTACAGATTGAATAAAAAAAAATAATACAACAAATCTAGATCTATTACATATTTTTCCTATCAATCTAATCGCAGATTTTCTCGCGATTGAAAACAAAACCAAAAATAAAGAGGGGCCATGAGAACAAAAACATCCACGACAAAAATAAATCCATCCACGATAAATTAAATAACATGCATAAACTGAATGTCAAAATTTATTTTCCGACAGAGCCATAAAATACGAACCTGGCTCTGATACCAATTGTAGGAACTGAGTCTACAATGGGCGACGTGAATCGCCATTTATTTTTAACCATGGATTTCTTTTATGGATATCAAAATAAACACTATGACAAACACTAAATGCCCTATGCATGCTCCTATTAATTTAATTCGTAGATTCAAAAGAATACCTCAACTCCTGCGGATTGCATGACGACAGTGGATCGTTGATGGTGTTCCTACAGATCAGATCTTCTAATTTGTTTCCTTGCTTGATTCAGAAATCTGGTGTGGATACGCTACAGGATCTACAGCCGCCCACTCTCTCAATCTCTCTAGGGTTTCTGAATGACTTCAAAACTTATGTGGAAAGAGAGATTTGATAAACCGATAGCCAAATCAGAAATTCTCTCAGCTGTGATAATTGTTTATATCTCACTAGGTCGAACAATCTATACGATCTTCTGTGATCTCTTACACACCGTATGTTCTCCATATCGACTAGATAACTGGATGTGTTTGTTCGCATCGTATGATTGTTAATTCAGACAGGAGTTGTTTATTGCAAGTCATTAATGATTACCAGTATATCAAACATAATGTTTCCAAATATTCCAATCATAATACTTTTATGTATACAATTCCAACAGCGATAGCAAACAAAACCGGAAAACGATTACTGAGTCCAAGCTCTCAGTAAAGAGACTCTATGCTCCAACAAGGATAAATCTTGCAAGAGTCTGTGTTGTCTACTGAGTCCAGGCTCTCAACAGATATCTGTAGATAGCTAAGGATAAAATCTGGATATATCCTTGCTGACTGCTGAGTCCAAGCTCTTAGCAAATGATCAGTATCTACGAAATAAGAGGACCTTAATGATTAGCTCGATTGCTGAGTCCAAGCTCTCAGCAAGCAAATACAGAAGGTCTAAGGAATGTCAAGATCACAGTAGAATCATGGAATCAAATGTTGAGTCCAAGCTCTCAGCAAACTATGTGATCTGCAGCAATCAACTATGCAGGTGTATATAAAATAATCATGTGCTGAGTCCAAGCTCTCAGCATAGGCCCTTCACATTGTTGGATATGCTACTCTCAGCAGATGCATTTCTGCATGTTGACCAGCAAACAAGGGTGAGATAATCATTTCAAATCTCTTGAAAGGCGGGATTATCTATTGACGGAGAAGCTACAGAGTCCACATTAATTAAAAAGGTGACTCTAGCTAAGGGCGGCGACGAATACACAGAAGACATGTCAGCCAAGCACAAGTTTCCAACTTCGTGGGACGTAAGGCGAACTGTCACCAACTGCCCAACCGTCGATTCATCCAGATCAGAGGAAGAGATCCAACCGCTCACAAAAAAGTCGGTTACTTGAGATCACATTAAGGAAGTGTGGTTTGGAAATTCTAAACCCTAATACACCATTTACTTCTGATTTTTAAATTTCTTCTACTCTATATCTCCTCGAGTTTTTAGAAGAAACAACAATAGCGTAATCATCCAACCGTATCAGTCCCCTCGCTGAATCATCCGAACGGTCTATCATGCATGGAGAACTTGAACAATTCCAAACAATTTTCACAGGAATCTTCAAGATAGAGGACATTGATGAGTCAATTCCCTACTATCGCCTAGTTGTCATAAGTCATGGCAAGGCACCTGGTAAACTAACCTACAAGCTAAGGGCGGCTCAAGTCTAGAAGGACAAGATACTCTACGAACCGTTGTTCAGGAAGCACTCCTGCGAAAATCTCATAAGCAAAATCGACCTCGAGAATCTGTTGAAGTATCTATTTGTAGAACCTAAGAAATTTTGTTTGCACATAGTTGCAGAGTTCTTTGCTCGCGCAGTTGGTTGACAAAAGTGAAGAGTTCTTCACTACAAGTGTTTTGGGCACAAAAATTATTGTGAGCCCAGAAGTATTGCAGAAGAAGTATGGAATGCGAGGAGACGGAGAAGATGTAGCCAACTACAAATTTAATGATGAAGCCGAGATGCAGAAGAGATGGCTAAGGTGGAAAACTGACACCTTCAAAGATTCTTGGAAGATAGCAGCAGCTCTGAGGTCACTTGAAGAACCAATGAAGAGTCTAGCCCAAATTGTCATAAGAATGGTAGTAAGAGAAGTTGGTTCATTGTTAGAACTTAGTGAGAAGAAGTTTGCTGTTATGATGGAAATTGAAGATCAAGTCCAAGGAAATTGGGCGAAGTTCATCTACACCAAATGGCTAGCGCAGGTGTACAAGAAAAAGAACATGAAGACGGATCATACATTCACTCAGGATGTTGGTTTTGGACTCGAGATCAGTCACTTTCTAGAAGGAATCATACTAGAGGGTAAACATTGTTGTGGTGAGGATTTGATATATTCTGACTATATACCACCAACCAGGAAACAACAACCGCCGAAGAACTTCAAAGAGCCATTGATTTCAAAGGGAAAAAGCAATGTCGACCCCAATGATCCAGTATCCGACAAAGAGGACCCCTACCAGGGACATGCTATCATGCCAACTGTTGTTCTGCTTACGGAAGAAGAAGTTGAAGAAGAAAGGTGGAATGCAGAACAAAATGCCCTTTTTGAAGAATTTGAAAGCCTAATCGACATCACACAGCTGGAAACCGGCCAATCCCCTGAGTCAACCGTTGTGAGGAAGAGGCACACACAAAGAAGCCCTCAACAAAAGAGGTGAAAGCCAGCAAGTGATGAGAAGCAAGCCAAGAACAAAGGCAATCATGATCGATTTCAAGGTACAACCGTGAAAATAACCATGCCAGAGGTAGACACTTCTCTACCAATACCCGATGTCATTCAGGAGAGTGAGGTAGAGCCAAATGTGATAGCCTCCAAAGATGCAAAGAGAAGACTTGAATTCTGCGATGAGGAGGAGTCACGAAAGAAGAGGCGACAACAGAAAGCGCTCAAAAGGGCACGCGCACAATAGGATTTTGACAAGTTCAAGTTGCAGATGACTCTCCAGCAGAGGGATGCCCAGTACGAGTAAGTCATGGCAAGCTACATTGAGCACAATGCCAAGACCCAAACTGGTGACGAAACAGGTCACATCTCTCGAAGAGAAATCGAGAAGGCACAATCTGGAAAAGGGAAAACTTGGGTTAGGTCTGCTGAAGAAAGATCTAAAAATCCAGATGTTATGATAGATGTCGATTTTGAGAGAAGGCAATTGAAAGAAGCTATTAAAGAATCAAGGAAGTCGGAGACTCCTGCGCAAGAAGAAAGGAGTTCTGCTACTGTGACCATTCAGCCCGCCACCACTCAAGGGGGAAGCGTAAGTGCTTAAGTCAATGATGAAGGAACTGTGTCAAAGACTGTTGCGCAAGAAGGAAGCAGTTCTGTTGCTGAAAGAGTGAGTGGAGAAGAACAACTGGCCGCGCAAGATGAAAGCTGTGTTGTTATGGTTATGGCAGAGATCAATGTGGTAAAGGAGGGAAACCAGATCTCAACCGAAGCCAAGGCAGCAGATGAGAGGACTGATGACCATGAAATAACAGAAGATGAGGGTACAACAAACCCGAGGTAGATATCGAAGTAGATGTTCAGCAACTCATCACTCCAGCCAGAACGATGGAGATCACTGAGAATATTGTTGATGAGACAATAATGGAAGCAGAAGTTACTACCTCCTTGAATGCTGAAACCCAAGCAAGACTACAAGCAAACCTCACCACAAGCGTGCGAGGTAGGAATGAGCAATATCTGCGAGCATTAGAAATGGATCCATTTTCAGTTCCAGGGTGGAATTCAGAAACAGATACTACAAATGTGCTCAAAAGGACTATTGTGCCACTATGGCAAAGACGTATCCCAATTCATAGTTCTCCCGAAGTGTCAGGTATATCATTTAGTGACATCCCTAGTTCTGATGATGAGGAGAATGTTGGGACCACGGGAGCTGCCATAAAAAGTACACTACTTGCAGACGGTGAATCCAAATTTAGAGGAGAAATTCTTAGAGTGCCCATGGAAGGACTACCTGATAGGAACTACAAAGCCAAAATGATTGATAAATGGTGTCCTCCTGTCACAATAAGAGATGAGAAGAATGATGATCTCATCTCATGGGCAAAAGATATTTGTATCTTTATCAAAGCTCAAGTTGCTGCCGAAGTTGAAAACTCATATCCTGCAGAATTACTGGGCGAGTCTTCTGATCTTAAATGGTTGAGAATAGAGTTCCGGAGATGGCAATTTTTTTACTATGCCACTCATTAAATACATTATGAGGACCGTGCTATTAAGATGGCAAGGATGGGTCTTAACTACTGGAGGAGTGAAGAGGAATGGGCAAACGACTAGATGAATCATACATCCAAAAGACAGTATACGGATAAGCAAGTAACTTCCAGATTAAAGAAGATTAAGGCACACAGAGTACTCACTGGAGATCGCTCATTGCCAACATTCGAGTATGCTGCTGAGGACTCCCCACCAATCACTCAACACTTCAAATCTCCAGCCACACGAAGACAAATGGCCTTAGCTGATGAGTTAAGAAGAAAGTTAGCAGAAGAACAGGTGTTCGCTTGTGGGAAACACACTAGTGCAAGTGCACACTATCACAAGTAATATAAAACGGAGTATTCTCTGAGTATCGATCCACAGGGAAGGGGTAAAGGTGCACAAACACTCAACTCAGTTTAATTGATGGGGAAAATTGATTTGATTTGTTTAATTAACCTAGGCATGAACTAATGAGTAAATAACAATAAACATAAAACAGGGGATGACCATAAAACAGGGGGAAAAATGGGAAAAATTGGATCGGACAATTTCTTTTTAATCAACGATAAAAACGACCTAGGCTATGGAATCACTTGCTACAGATAATATGCTACAGCATCGTAAACAGCACAGAGTAAGTTGCTGCCAACTATGTTTCTCAACTAGATTTTCCAAAATAGGTGAGATAGCCTTTTCTAAATTAATTAACATATTCCTATGCCCATTCAATCTAGATTCAGCACCAATTTTCACTCTCCTAGGCATTTTTACAAACACAAAACCATATATTCCTATGCATGAAGTGTGCAATATTTGGGGCTTCTACTCTTAGCCTCAATTTTTCCAAATCTAAGCTAAGCATGAATCACAACATTCAAGCTCCCACAAGAGTTGTAATTTTTAGAATTAAACCACAAAATATTCAAAACTCCATTCCATTCACAATGCATAACAATCCATTCAACTCAAGCACTTCATCCATAGCCATGGTCAACTAAATTTGCTCATATTTACAAGGGTAAGAGCTAGATTCATGTCTTGGAAACTAA
>JAPKLW010001996.1:0-66572 GCA_026898455.1 Plectranthus barbatus
CCTTTGCTACTCAGTGTGGTTTTAGTGAATGCACCATACTGTATTGGATTCGTACTGATGGAATCCATACTTGTCTAGACTCTTTTTCTCCCCAGGCTTGACTTGCGTACTGCGTTCTTTTGGCTTGTTGAGTCTTCTACGCGTACAAGACTTTTTGACATAGTCTAGTCTCCGATGTCAGTATCAGCTTACAACTCGATAAAGAACCTATACATGACTTTACATATTTGTACCTAAGCTGAAAACTAACTAAGATGACTTTTACAACCTTTGACCCACCAAAACATAAAATAAATGAAATGATATTTCTATCAAAATTCCTAACAAACGATCGATCTTATCCCGATATGGAAATGTCGGGTCGAGTAGAGATTTTATCAGCACTCGATTAAATTAAAATTACAATTAATAAAATTATTTTCCGTGTTGTAGGTTGAAATTTCAGAATTGGAAGAGTACTCAAGATTGATTACTTTTCTCACTCAAAAAACCAGGAAAAAAGTCCTCTTCTCTGCTTTCTTTCTTATATTTATACTAGATCATTTACAGCTTTCATAAAGGAAATTCCCTTAATCATGAAATTGACATAAATCATTCTATACACGGTATAATGTTGAGCAATTTTGCTGCAGATCATCAATTCCCTGATTTAAGCTGTTTGATCTGCTTGATTGCAGCCGTCTTGTATAGTTTTCCTTAGTATCTTTGTGGTTATCTTTGGTAAGTTTGACTCGAGTTTCACCGCTGATTCGAGCGTCGCATCCTTTCCCAGTGGGTCGAGATGGTCGAATCAGGTTCATGGCCTTGGGTATAACATTCCGCAATAAAATAACTTAAATATGGATGAGAATTAATTCTCAAACAATAGGTTGGGAAATCGAACAATCCTACGTAATTTATGAATTAAGACGAGAATATTATTTTCGAAATTTCAACAATTAGATTAAAATTCAATGAGCGGCGTTACACCTTCAAAGAGTTAGGGTATAATGAGCTGAACTATTTAATTTTGACTCAATAAAAGCTCATATAAGCTTATTTATAAAGTTTATTTATTAAATTAATCAAACTTAAGCTTTATAAACTTCTACTCATTAACCTGTAAACTAGCTATTTATTAAATGAGAAAGTTATCAATTGTACTCTAGTGTAGGTTAATTATAAAAAATACTCCAATATTTATTTGCCACTGAATTATACCATTGTTATGATTTTTTTTTTGAAATATCCTTATTTTATTATGCTTTGGTGGGTCAAAATATGTTAAAGTCATTGATAAGCTCATAATTATACTCACTTATCTATATTTTTCTCCATTGTTTCAAGTGTTTTATGTTATGTTTTTACTTATTTCTGTGCATGAGTCTACTTTAGAGGGTGTTATGCCTTTGATGGGTGAATTTTGCAGGTTTTAGGCCAAATTCATTGAAAACCCGTACCGAAAGCAGATGATGTTCAAAGGAACAGTCACGACTTCTTCCACAGATGGAATCTGAGCTAATGGAGCACATGGATGGAAAGATCTTTGAATTAGCTTTCCAACGCAACTGGAATCGGGTCAATCGGAGTTCGGGAGAGGAAGTTATGGCCAAAACCGTGAGACTGCGCAGACAGATGCATCCGTGTCGAGAGACAGGATTTCTGTCGACCGACAGGATTCCTGTCGATCGAAATTCCCTCTGTCGAGCGACACAGAAGCCCGAAAAAGCTATTTTGGGCCTGTTTTGGCAGTTTTTGCTATTTTGACACAATACTCAAATTAGGTCTTTTTCCCCCTCTATAAATAAGAACTCTTAGGCACGAAAATACATTCTTTAAAATCTCTTTTTCTCTATTTTTGCTGAATACATTGGAGTTTTTCAAGACATTGAAGGTTCCTATTTTATTTGTAAGTCAATTAATTAAATGTTTCTTTATTTTCTAGTCATGATTTGTGGCTAGAACCCTAAACAGGTTCTAGGGTTATGATTTCTTTTCTGATGCATGTTTAATTGATATCAACTCATATAGCATGGATTAATTCTCTGATTTAATTTTATAATCTAGATTAAAAGAAGGACCGAGAGGTGAATTGAGATTTAGGTTTATAGTTAATAATTGATGGATCGAGAGATGAAAATTATTAACAGGAAGAGGAAATTAATTGTGTTTGTTTTCTGTCTCAAAAGGAAGAAACTTGCATAGGAATTAATTAGATAATTATTGAGATTAATTAATTTGGTGTTCTTGAGACCGAGAGGAGATAGTCACTAATTAATAATCTAGGATTTAATTGTCTGACCAAGGAATTTAATCCACAAAAATCTATGTTTTCCCCATTGCTGAGTTGATTGATATTTACATGTTGATGATTAGAATATCTGCCCTAGGATCTGTGCTTTCCTTTAATTGTTTTCAAAACCCTTTATTTTTCTGCACTTGTCATCTTTAAATTCCAAAACAAAACCCCAATTTTCTATTTCCTCAAACTTCTATGTTCTAAGAATTATAGCTAGTACTTTGGATTTATCGTTGCACATTCCCTGTGGGATCGACCACCCTTGGGTGTAAAAATATTATTTGCTTAACCGCTAAACTGCAGTTATCAGTCATCTTAGTTTGTCTCTAGATAGTTTTAGTATAGTCGAAAAATGTTCAGCCCTCTATAGGATCAATATCGAGTTGTAAGCTGGAACTAATGAAGATTAAGACTGGCCGAGCAAAGACTCAACAGACAAAAGTTCGATTTGAATGTGCAAGTCTAGGAGAATATATATGAGTCCGGTTGATAAGTTTAGTTTTCACCAAGTATGGATCCAACAAGCATGATCCAAATCAATACAACATACCGACCAACATAGGGACCAAGAATACACTGATGGATGATGTCATCAACATGGAGTTGCAAGTATGATGCCACAAGCATGGAGTTCCAAGTCCACGTCCAAGCGCAGAGAGACAAAAAGGATCATTTGAGGAATGTACTGAAGAGTACAGACTTCAGAGATTGGAGATTCCTTAAAGTTTGCAAGCACAAAACATCAAGTTTCGTTACCTAGGACTACCAATCCGAGATTCCTCAAACTGACAAATACTGTCATTCTGACACAAAGATAAATCGTCGATGTCACTATCAAAAAAAGGCGGAGAAGGTGCAAAACATCTATAAAAGTACCACATACCCACCTAGAGCAGCAACCAATAGAGACATCCAATTGAACATCTTTCAATTTGTCTCTAGTGGGCATTTATTTTAAAAGTTTTACCTCAAGGTTATAAATACCAGAGGATCTTCAACAAGAGAAGGTTACTTCTTTTACCGAACACTTTTGCCGAACTAAACAACTGAAATTATCGGCAACAAGTTTCGTGTTAAATAAGTCGCAATTATTTTATTTATTTTCAAATAAAATAATAATACTGTAATAACAATAAAAAATGACTATCTCGGAATAAATTGTATTTGTACCTATAAATCCTGCCTCATCATGTAACTATTAATTTCAAAATATTCTTATATGGGAAATTGTGGGAATTATATTAATTCACTAAATATTAAGAATTTATTGAATGTATATATTATGCAAACTGCTAGCCCTCTAGCAATTAAATACATATTTGATTTTTTTATTTAACACTTTTAATTTGTGCATAATTTATGTAGTTCAAATGTCTGATATCAACAAGAGAGAATTTGTTGAGCTCGCCCTTGATGGCAACAATTATTTAACATGGGCCTTAGATGTTGAGATTCACCTTGCTTCATGTGATTTGAGTGAGACAAAAATCCAAGATTCTGCAAGTAGCACTGCCCAGAAGGCAAAAGCTCTGATTTTTCTCCGTCACCATCTGAACAAAGATCTCAAAAATGAATATCTGACTGAGAAAGACCCCGCTGTCTTATGGCAATCCCTGAAGGATCGCTTTGATCAACAACGATCAATAGTCCTACCTTAATCACAATATGATTGGTTAAATCCGCGATTTCAGGACTTTTAAGTCCGTAATTGAATATAATTTTGCTCTATACCGTATTGTATCGCAACTAAAACTATGTAAGCAGAACATTACAGAAGTTGAGTTGATAGAGAAAACTCTATCAACATTTCATGCTAGCAATCTTGTACTCCAACAGCAGTACAGAGCTAAAAACTATGCTAGGCCTTCTGAACTAATATCTGCTTTATTTGTAGCAGAAAAACATAACCAACTTCTTATGAGAAATCATAATGCAAGACCTGTTGGTTCACAAGCAGTGCCAGAAGCACATGCTACAACTCAACGATATAATAATAGAAGAGGTAGAGGACGAGGTCTAACTTATAATCATGGTGGCAGAAAATAGTCTCAACGTGGTGGTCGAGGTGGCAGGTATAATAATAATATCAGATTTCAAAATCAAGGACAAAACGATCACCCTCGCAATTTCTCATTCAGAGGTCGTGGAAGGGGATATAACAATAAAACTCATTCACAGAAAGCCAGTTCATCTCAACCTGCAAATGACGAAAAAGAAGTTTTCCATCGGTATGGATGTATTGGTCATTGGTCTCGTACATGCCGCACCCCAACTCATTTGGTTGAAGCATATCAAAGGATGCAGAAAGATAAAAAGGGCAAAAATGTTCAAGTGGAACCACACCATGCAAGTTTGCCTGAAGCAAACATGTCCTTTAACACATATGATGATGACCTATTGGGTTTGGAGCTCACTGATTATGGAGATAAAGAATAAAATGACTCTATTATGTTTATTTAAATGTATTATGGATAATAGAATTCTAGTATTTGTTTTATATTTGTATGGATGACTGTTTTACTTCTTGTTTATTAATCTTTGTCATTTAGCTCAATTACTTACTCTTATTCTCATTTATTTAGAATACACAAATATCAATGACAGAACCAATGGAGGGTGAAAGAACTTTATGCTTAGTTGATAGTGCTACTACACTCACTAACCTTACAGATATAACATATTTTCAAACTCTTACTGAAAAGAGGGGGAGCGTTACTACATTTGCAAATGATAATATACTTATTGTAGGCTCCGGAAGAGCTTCTTTAATTCTACCTATGGGTACAGAACTTACCATTAATGATGCACTTTTGTACCCACAATCCAAACGTAATCTTCTCAGTTTTAAAGACATCCGATTAAATGGTTTTCATATTGAAACAGATATAGAAAATAATATTGAAGTTTTACTCATAACTCAAACAATTGGATGTCGAAAACAAGTCATGAAAAAGCTCCCATCTTTCTCCTCTGGGTTGTATTATACTTATATTCAACATAATTTTCCTATTACAATGCATACAAAACTTAATGACCCAAAATCTTTCAAATTATGGCATGAACGCTTGGGTCATCCTGGGCACACAATGATGCGTCGGATTGTTAATAATGCTATTAGGCATGATATTCGTAGTAAAAATCTCACATCCCCACAAGATTTTATTTGTGTAGCTTGTGCGAAAGGCAAACTAATAATACAACATTCTCGCACTAAAGTAAGAACATAATGCCCTACATTTCTCGAACGAATTCAAGGAGATATATGTGGACCAATTCATCCACCATCAGGGCCGTTCAGATACTTTATGGTCCTAATTGATGCCTCTACTCGGTGGACTTATGTGTGTCTATTGTCCACTCGTAATAATGCTTTTGCAAAACTAATTGCCAAAATTATTGAGTTGAGAGCTCAATTCCCTGATTACTCAATCAAATCCATTCGAATGGACAATGCAAGTGAATTCACTTCAAAAGCATTTGATGAGTACTGTATGTCTTTGGGCATCAAAGTGGAACATCCGATTCCTTTTGTTCACACTCAAAATGGTTTAGCTGAATCATTAATCAAACGAGTAAAATTAGTAGCTAGACCATTACTACAAAATTCCAAATTACCTATTTCTTGTTGGGGACATGCTATCTTGCATGCTGCTATGTTACTTCAAATTCGACCAACTGCATATCATGAATATTCTCCCATACAATTAGTACGTGGTAAAGAACCAAACATTTCTCATCTGCGTTTATTTGGTTGTGCAGTCTATGTTCCAATATCACCACCAATGCGTACCTCTATGGGCCCTCAACGTAAGTTAGGTATATACGTTGGTTATGAGTCTCCGTCTATTATAAAATATCTAGAGCCCATGACTGGGGATCAATTTACTGCTCGGTACGCTAACTGCATTTTTAACGGAGATCATTTCCCAACATTAGGGGGAGATACAAACTCAAAATCAAAAGAATGTCGAGAAATTTCATGGAATGAAAAAGATCTTCAATACTTAGATCCACGCACTAATCAATCTGAACTCGAAGTTCAAAAGATAATCAATTTGCAATATTTAGCAAGTAATTTGCCAGATGCATTTACTGATCATAAAGGAGTGACTAAATCACATATACCAGCTATAAATGCACCACAAAGAATTGAAATCCCGAGTGGACTAAATAAATCAATTGATGCTCCTCAACGCCTGAAGCGTGGGAGACCTGCTGGTAGTAAGGATACAAATCCGCGGAAAACAATGTCAAGTAAAGAAATTATCACACTCCAACAACCTCCCAAAGAGGATTGTCCTGAAGACAAAAATTCCAATACTTTTGCACGTGCTCAAAACAATAATCATATTGGGATTGCGGAACAATCAAATCAAGATATTATGGGAAATGAAAAAGATTTGATTGATGTTAATATCGAAGTGGCCATGAATTGTGTTGATACAGTAGAAACTTATAATAGAAATATCACTGTTGTCGACAACACATTTGTGTCTACAATTGCTCTTACACTTTCAAATGATAATCTGGATCCAGAACCTAAAACAATAGCTGAGTGCCAGAAGCGCTCTGATTGGCTGAAGTGGAAAGAAGCAATTGAGGCAGAGTTTAACTCGCTTAATAAAAGAAAAGCTTTTGGCTCTGTAGTAATTACACCGAAAGATGTTGTCCCTGTAGGATATAAATGGGTGTTTGTACGAAAGAGAAACGAGAATAATGTGGTGGTGAGATATAAAGCGAGATTAGTAGCTAAAGGGTTTTGCAGAGGCCCGGAATCAATTTTGATCAAACATATTCTCCTGTATTGGATGGCATAACATTCTGCTATTTAATATCTCTGGCATCAAATATGAACTTACATATGCAGTTAATGGATGTCGTGACCACATATTTGTATGGGTCATTAGACACTGATATTTACATGAAAATTCCTGATAGGTTGAATATCTCAAAGCTAAAAGAAAATGAAAATCGTAACATGTATAGTGTTAAACTAGAAAGATCACTATATGGTTTAAAACAATCGGGAAAGATGTGGTATAATTGACTGAGTGAATTCCTCCTGAAGAAGGAATATGTTAACAATGACGTGTGTCCTTGTGTTTTTATCAAAAAGTCACATAATAGTTTTTGTATAATTTTTGTTTATGTTGATGACATAAATATTATTGGAACACGGAAAGAGCTTGAAGAAGCTAGCTCATATCTAAAGGCGGAGTTTGAAATGAAAGACTTGGGTAAGACCAAGTATTGTGTTGGCCTGCAGATCGACCATCTCTCTGATGGAATCTTTATTCACCAGTCAATGTATGTACAAAAGATCCTTGAAAGATTTTATATGGATAAATCTCATCCGCTTAGCACACCAATGGTTGTCCGATCCCTTGAAGTGGACAAAGACCCTTTTAGACCTAAAGATGAAAATGAAGATATTTTAGGACCTGAAGTTCCTTATTTGAGTGCCATTGGAGCACTACTTTATCTTGCGAATTGCACCAGGCCTAATATATCATTTGCAGTTAATCTACTAGCAAGATTTAGTGTTCACCTACCAAGAGACATTGGAATGGTGTTAAGCATATTTTTCGTTATCTTCAAGGTACAAAAGATCTAGGTCTATTTTATAAAAGAAATCAGGATATGACATTGGTTGGCTATGCAGATGCTGGATATTTGTCTGATCCCCATAATGCTAGATCTCAGACTGGTTATGTTTTTCTCTGTGGTGTTACTGCTATTTCTTGGAGGTCTGTTAAACAGACTTTGGTAACTACATCTTCAAACCACTCAGAGATTATAGCATTATATGAAATCGCTAAAGAATGTGTATGGCTAAGATCTTTAATACAACCGCGGTTAATGCTGTATAACATCAGAAGAAAGATCCCCCACGGTCCTTTATGAGGACAATGCAGCTTGTGTTGCACAAATGAGTAATGAATTTGTTAAAGGAAACTTAACAAAACATATATTACCTAAATTCTTTTATCCTCACGAGCTCCAGAAGAGCGGTGAAATTATAATACAAAAGATTCAAACATGTGATAATCTTGCAGATTTGTTCACAAAGTCTCTTCCAACATCTACTTTTGAAAAATGTGTTTACAATATAGGTATGCGTAGACTTAGAAGATTATTGTCTTCATGGGGAACGACAACATCTAAATAATCCTAAAGATTAAGCCCTGAAGGCATAATAGATGTACTCTTTTCCTTACTAAGTTTTTCCCATTGGATTTTCTTAGTTAATGTTTTTAATGAGGCATCTAGTGCAACACCTGAATAAATATATATCGTGTACTCTTTTCCTCGACTGTTTTTCCTACAGGGTTTTCGGCAAGGTTTTTAATGAGGCATGAACATTACAAATAATGTCCAAAGGGGGAGTGTTGATTCCCTTTTATTAGATATGATATCATATATATATCTGTATTCCTGTATTTTGAAAAGAGACGTTGAATAAATGAGAAACTGTTTTTCTCTCTTCTATTTGTCGTCTTCTTCTCTTCTTTGTATCTTCTTCTTCTTTGGTTTTCTCTACTGTTTGTTGCTTTGGATTCAATCAACTCACAATAATATAATTTGTTTGCCATTAATTATAAATCAGAGAGAAATAATAAATAAATGAGATTCATGTTGCAAGAGAGAAGAAAATAGAAGTTGATTTATAAAGGTGTAAATCAAAATAATATAAATATTGGGCATAATAATATAATTGATATTTTAGTTTTATATTAAATAATATTTAATTATCATTATTGTATCTAAAATAATTTTATATATATGTCCAACTCCGCCGAAACGACTGATTTCATTTTTCAAACCGTCGGGCAAAGTAAATCATTCAATTTGAAATTTCTCAAATCAATTCGACTAATCCACATCTCTTAAACCAGTCAAACGGACCAAAATAATTTGAGTTGACTGATTTAGCAGTTTTGATCAACCGTGCACACCACAATTTACTTTTAACATATTATCAGTTCATGATTTCTAGTTACGAGAAATGTGGTGTGAATTTAAATTAATATTAAAAATAAAAAAATTGCATAAACATGGGAGATTGGATCCGTTTTGATTGGATGCACAGAGGCACCGCCACGTGGATGAGCAGCACCATTTTGTCTGTAACTCGAGCAAAGCTCCGACATTTCCCGAACTCTCCAATTTTAGTCCTCACTCGCACCCAATTTATTTCGCTCGAAGCTACCAGACTCCTCCATTTCTTTCTTTTCTTCGTATAAATTTCCTCTCTCTCTCTCCATCCCTCCCTAGCTCCTATCTACAGATAAACCTTCTTTAAACCCTCGCCGGAATATCTAATCTTACTTTAATTCCACTTAATGGCGTCCACGTCGCCTTTCGCCGCCGTGCGCCTCAACGCGCCGCCGCCGGATAACACGCGCAGAGCCGCCATGTTCCTTCAGCCGCTGGCGTCTGTTCATTTTTCGACAAATCCTGGATCTATGAATTCATCTAGCCGTTTGAAGTTAAAGCAACGAAGAAGCGCGGAATTTACTAGAAACTCGGATAAACTGAATCGGAAACCGCGCTCATTCAGCGTACGATGTGATGCGTCGTCCAGTGGAAGGGTGAGTTGATGTTTGTTGCTTTGTTTTGGTTGGATGTTTTTATGTTGTAGTGTGGTCTGACTTCGTTTTTTGCGAACAGATTACGCAGTCGGAGTTCACTGAGATGGCGTGGCAAGCGATTGTGTCGTCCCCGGAGGTGGCGAAGGAGAATAAACATCAGATAGTGGAGACGGAGCATTTGATGAAAGCATTGTTGGAGCAGAAGAATGGACTTGCTCGACGGATATTTTCAAAGGCCGGAGTGGATAATACTCGACTCCTTGATGCTACTGAGAAGTACATTCAGCGCCAGCCTAAGGTAGTACTTTTGTATTACCTTTTGAAAGAATTGTGCTTATAGAAAAGCTTCTGTTATGTACGAGGCATCCAGGTTTTTCAGTATCTCACTTGATCATTTGTCAACTGATGAACCGCATGGATCGTGAAAACAATACCAGGTTCTCGGTGAGTCAGCTGGATCAATGTTAGGACGAGAGCTTGAAGGGCTGATACAGCGAGCCAGGGAGTACAAGAAAGAATTTGGTGATTCATTTGTCTCAGTAGAGCATTTAGTTCTGGGTTTTGCAGAGGATAATCGGTTCGGGAAGCAATTATTTAAGGATTTTCAACTTTCCCTGAAATCACTGAAAGATGCCATTCAGTCAATAAGGGGACGCCAAACTGTTATCGACCAAGGTATATAATGTCCGGTGTTTGCTTTATTCTGTGATTTATACTTTATTGCTGGTTCTTTAGAATCCTGAAGTTTTACTAAAATGAACTCAGGCAGATTACTATATGGTTTATTATGTATAATTGATGCACAAATGAAGGGAATATAGCCACTTTTGGTCATTAGTGCTTCCATCTTGATTCGTCCTATATAACGACTTCGATCATTTAGAAAACCATGATATTGGACACCCACCACCCACCGGATACGTTGGCAGACGATCCATATCTTGAATTATTTGCTTCTTGGGTTGGTCTTCAATATAGTAATGAGTAAATCTTATCTACATGTATTTCCACAGATCCAGAAGGAAAATATGAAGCACTAGAAAAGTATGGAAAAGATTTAACAGCCATGGCAAGAGCAGGAAAGCTGGACCCTGTAATAGGAAGAGATGATGAAATACGTAGATGCATTCAGATTCTTTCAAGGAGGACAAAGAACAATCCTGTTCTAATTGGTGAGCCTGGTGTCGGGAAAACTGCAATCTCTGAAGGGTGAGTCATGCAGTCTTTTCTATCTTTGTACTTTTTAATTGGGATAGGCTACAGACAATTACCATTGTTTGTTTTATTGCATGTAGTTTCTTTTAGCCCTATTAGTTCATCGAACTAAAGCATTAACTTGGCGCTATAAGTAAGTTCATTTTAGCATGAAGTTTAGACAATGCATGCTATCAGTAAATGCCAGCTAGATGATAGGACATTAGTCAGATGAATTTAATTGGTGACATCTCTGCTTCTGCAAAGCAACATCAAGATAGAATCTCCTCTATTCCTCTTCAAATCCCAAGTCCTACAGCATCTCTCATTTCCCAATGAGGTTCTTAGTTAAAATTTACCTTTAATTGCAGGCTGGCCCAGAGAATTGTGCAAGGAGATGTTCCTCAGGCTTTGATGAATCGAAGGGTGAGTAACATGTCATTGTAAGGTTCATATCAGTTTGAGGAATCCATAGTGGCACAACATATCTGTTCTACTCTGTGTGCGCCCCTCTTTCTGTTTTTCCTTTTTCTTGTTAACATTTGTGTTGAAGCAAACTCACTTTTCTTTATGCAGTTGATATCTCTTGACATGGGAGCCCTCATTGCTGGTGCAAAATACCGTGGAGAATTTGAAGATAGGCTGAAGGCTGTACTCAAGGAAGTTACTGATTCAGATGGACAAATAGTCCTTTTCATCGACGAGATTCACACAGTAGTTGGCGCAGGTACTGTTGTAGGTGGCAGGTTTTTTACATTCTGTTGTTTAGGTTACCTCTGTTCTGGCGTTCTTTCTAGCTCTTTTTTTCTCTCGAGGCTTGACCTGCTATAATCAATGCACACACTTGTAAAAGCATAAATGTACCTATTTACATATGTAGGTTTCAATTTTATGTTCTTTTAAATTATTGCTAGTTTTCTGAGAACTGTATACGTGGAATTCATGCATCACAGGTGCTACCAATGGTGCAATGGATGCTGGAAACCTCTTGAAACCGATGCTTGGTCGTGGAGAGCTCCGTTGCATTGGTGCAACCACGCTAGATGAGTACCGTAAGTACATTGAAAAAGATCCAGCCCTGGAACGCCGGTTCCAGCAAGTTTATGTCGACCAACCTACTGTGGAAGACACAATCTCCATCCTCCGTGGACTGCGAGAGAGATATGAGCTGCACCATGGGGTTCGCATTTCCGACAGTGCACTCGTTGAAGCTGCAATTTTATCTGATCGTTACATCAGTGGGCGCTTTCTTCCTGACAAAGGTATAGACAGATCCATTTTTAGGTTCTCTTAGAAAATAATTTTTTCATACATCTAAGAAGTTTTTACATTGTGGCATATGGCATCGATTGTCCATGTGCAAGTTACTGCTCTCGTTTTCTTTTTATTAAAGCTATTTTAGGAATGGTACCAGGGATCGTCGAATTGTCATTTGTCATATTAGTTAGTTTCATGCCTTGCCAATATACTGGCTACTTATCAGCTTTCTGCATGTTCCTGCATATGGGATTTGGAAAACTGGATTGCCATGAAACTTTTTAAGTCAATATCACTAAAAGAAACAGTAGTAGTTAGACAGCCGGACATGATGGCAAAAAATATAAGAAAGTTGCTGATTCCCAGAGTTTCCTTGTCCCGATTGCAGCTATTGACCTGGTAGATGAAGCAGCCGCGAAACTGAAAATGGAGATTACCTCAAAGCCAACAGCTCTTGATGAAATCAACCGAGCTGTTCTTAAACTTGAGATGGAACGGCTATCATTGAAGAATGATACTGATAAAGCAACAAAAGATAGGTTGAATCGCCTTGAAACTGAATTGTCTATCTTAAAGCAGCGACAAGCGGAGCTAACTGAGCAATGGGAACATGAGAAAACTGTCATGACACGCATCCAATCCATTAAGGAGGAAGTATGTGCTTCATTCTTGGAATTTCTTATTATTACTTTATAATTTTAGTTTATTGTGGTGATTTGGATGTCTTCATTGGACTGAAGTTCTACTATGGTCTGCTGTCCAATGTGAAATGGCTTTGCCAAATCTGTTTGCTGCTACAAATAAAGTAAAGCAATTGTTTCATTTTCAGAGTTCTAACAATGTTTTGACAGATTGACAGAGTAAATCTGGAGATCCAGCAGGCTGAGCGAGAGTATGATCTAAATCGTGCAGCTGAACTGAAATATGGCAGCCTCAATTCACTGCAGCGTCAGCTTGCAACTGCAGAGAAGGAACTAGACGAGTATTTGAAGTCTGGAAAGTCCATGCTAAGGGAGGAAGTTACTGGGAATGATATTGCTGAAATTGTTAGTAAATGGACTGGAATTCCCATCTCCAAACTGCAACAATCTGAGAGAGACAAGTTGTTGCATTTAGAGGAGGAGCTACACAAGCGTGTTATCGGTCAAGATCCTGCAGTAACAGCGGTGGCAGAGGCTATTCAGAGATCAAGAGCTGGCCTCTCCGATCCTCACCGTCCTATTGCTAGCTTCATGTTCATGGGTCCTACAGGTGTTGGAAAGACGGAGCTGGCCAAGGCTCTCGCATCCTACTTATTCAACACTGAAGATGCCCTAGTAAGAATCGATATGAGCGAGTACATGGAGAAGCACGCAGTGTCACGGTTAATCGGAGCACCTCCTGGCTATGTCGGATATGAGGAAGGAGGGCAATTGACAGAGACTGTTCGTCGGAGGCCGTATGCAGTCATTTTGTTTGATGAGATAGAAAAGGCTCATTCCGATGTATTCAACGTGTTCCTTCAAATCCTAGACGACGGCAGAGTGACCGACTCTCAGGGACGCACCGTCAGCTTCACCAACACTGTAATCATCATGACATCAAATGTGGGTTCGCAGTATATACTGAACACAGAGGATGACGACACGCCTAAGGATATGGCATATGAAACTATAAAGCGAAGGGTAATGGATGCAGCAAGATCAATATTCCGGCCCGAGTTCATGAATCGGGTGGACGAATACATCGTATTCCAACCTCTTGACCGCGATCAGATCAGCAGCATTGTTAGGTTACAGGTTAGTTTTCACTGCTTCTTTAACAAGTTCCATCCTGTCTAGTCTAGCTCCCTACTAATAGCTCCATTATGGCTTTTGACAGTTGGAGAGAGTGCAGAAGAGGATAGCAGACCGAAAGATGAAAATCCAAGTGACCGATGCTGCAGTTCAACTCCTGGCTAGTCTGGGATATGATCCCAACTATGGAGCCAGGCCGGTGAAGCGCGTGATCCAACAGTACGTGGAAAACGAGCTGGCGAAGGGGATATTGAGAGGAGAGTTCAAAGATGAGGATTGTGTAGTTGTGGACACTGAGATGACAGCTTTCGGGAATGGTCAGCTGCCCCAGCAGAAGCTAGTCTTCCGGAAGCTGGGATCATCAGCCTCAGATGCCAATTCAAGAGCTCAAGACGAGGCATTTTCACCTACACCATGAGCTGTATGTCTATTTGAGTTTGTTACATTTGTCAGCATACATAGCAGCCACCACAAGAGTCGAACCACTTGCAGTTGTTTATGTGCATGATATAGAAGAAAAGAAGTTGAGGGGCTTTTACTTTGAATGAATCTACTGCATGTATAGATAGATGGATTCAACAACTTTTAACTTGTGGAATCATGTAATGTAATCATTCAAATATTCAATCTTATTGAAATAAATGTCTCCCTATCTTATAGGGGATGATTCAATTGGATTCTTAGTATGTAACTGAGATACGGAAACCAACTCCAATCAAAAGAATCTCAAACTAAAAGGTTAGTTTGATCTAATTCAAACAAAAAGGCTTCATTTCCAAGATAAGGAATAGAAACTGGAAGATTTCAGATAACAAGCTAGGTAGTGTTCAAACACCAAAAATGCTAGCTGCATGAATAAGGAAAAAAGAATTTCCACAAAAGTTATATTAAAAAAAAAAAAAAAAGTACTTTTCAAAACATAAAAAGATAATGTAGCTTTACTCTAAATAAAAGAATTTGGAATGATCTTCCATTTCTCAATCCTCTACTACTAAAAAACAGTAAAGCCCACATGAAAATTTAAAACTCTGAACATCATACAAACAGATAACTCTCTATTTTGAGCACCAAAAAACAATTACACTGTGGTAGAAAATTAAGTTGACCCTCTCATTTTGCAAGAGCAGAGCAGATCAGATACAAGACCAAATATCCATCACAAAGAAACAAGGGCAAAAAACCTCTACAATCTTTGTGTATGCCTTCTCTTCTCTTCCCTTGATGGCACCTGCATCAATCTTTTAAGTCTATCACGAATGGTGAACTCTTTCTACATTCAAGTGGTAATGCGCAAGAAGCGGCTGCGCGTTTGGACAGAGATGAGTGATTCGAATGTTCCTATCAAGCTCTTCACAGTGCCTTTCCTTCTTTCAGCTAGCATGCTCACAGTTTCTTCCACCACATAGCTGAACAAGAATTGAACATCTTTCCTCCTCTGAACAAGTCTCTGGCGCTTTAGATTGTTCCTTCGCGCCAAACGCAATGCAGCTGCAGCATCTTCCTTCTCGCACTTCCTCTTCATGTTGTCAAGCACTAGGACTCTCGTCTTCACATTCCTAACTCTCCCGCATCTGTTCTTCCTCGCCATTGACCCGGGTTGATCTCTGGTTCTTGAAGAGCTGCTGCTATCGGAAACATCCTCTGTGCTTCTTGTTCTCTTCAGTTCATGCCTTGTTGGAGCATTATCTTCCTTGTGCTGCTGCATTGGGTTTCCCATTCGGAACTTTATCCGAACTGGTCTGCAACGTTTATCTCCGGTCCTACTCCTTCTCTGTCTCTTGCAGTCGTTCATCTTCTGAGACGCGGAGGTGTCTGAGACGAGTTCATCTGCTTCTTCGAGAGATGAAGTCGATGGAGCATCTGTAACAGACTCACGCTCAAACACAGACTCGGACTGATTGCTCTCTGCTTCCATGCTTGGAGTCTTGATTTCATTTTCTTCCACATGTTGTGCATTTCCAATGCCACCACACATGATTTCTTGATCACCATCTTCCTCTTCTTGGGAGGGTGAAGATGAAGATGGCAATGTTGGGATGGATTCAAAAGAGCCGGTCCTAACCCTCTTCACCCCTGCAGTTTTTCTACCTTGAGGGGACAAAGATGCACCCACAGGCACCCGTGCTTTCTTTGCAGACAGCATGGATGCTCCAGCGTTTCTACTATAAACACCATGTGAGCTCTCCAAAGAGACCATAACCGGCTTCGGCCTTACAGAAGCAGAAGCCTTCACCAACTGTAGGTATGGTTTCTTACCAACAGAGTTATTGGCTTCTTTCACCTGAACTTGGGCCTTTGCAGGCAATGACACTGCACCACCTCTCTTCTTAGAAGGTGAGTTTGCATGGTTTTTGGGTCTGGAAGAAAAGGACTTGGTATCATGAGAAGGTTTGTTCACTTTCTTGGCATCTGCAGACGAATCACCGGGTGAGCGTCGCCGCCCGTATTTGCAGATATCGTGGCAAGAACCGGCGGAGGGGCGGAGGTAATGGGGAGTAACATTATCAGCAATGCATCCACTGTTCAGAGAAAGAGGAGCTTCAACAGATCCCATCTTCTCTCTCTGAACTTGCTTGTGGAGGAGCACCACTGTTTTCTCCCACAATCCTGAAATGCATATCACAACATCATACCTTGATTCAAACACAACCAAACGCCAACAAAATTACAAAATATAAGACCTCCCTATGGAACCATATAAACACAATATCAACTTTGAATTAAAGATGAGGCAAGCAAATGAAGCAATGGGTGAAATAATCAGAGAATTAATAGAAACAAACTAAATAAAAGCTATAATAAGTTTATCTCAAAAAAATCTAAAAGAAGTTGATCAGATTTGCATCCACAATGTCTCTATCTATCGCCAGATTTTTAACCTTAAAAATATATATTTCTTTTATTCATAGATGAATCACCAACCCAAAACTCAAACCACATTCTCATAATCAAAGCACCAAAAAAATCGGCCTATTCAAAAAAATCTGAAAGAGAAAAGAAGATGATTGGGAAACAGAAATAACCTTAGAAAAAAAAAAAAAAAAAAAACTCCACCTAAAACAGAGGAAACACAAAACATACAAAACAATGCTAATGCATCATACACCTAATCCAAACCCTAATGAAAGAAACAGAAATGAAATGATTTTTAATGGTGAAATAAATGAGATCACAACCTTTTCTCCTGGTTCTTGATGCCCCCCTTATTCTCTTTCTTCACCACAAAGGAACAAAAAACAAGAATTGAAATTCCAATAATACTTCGTTAATATATACAAATTAAAAGTCGGGTTTTGCATAAAATGGAAGATCAAAAAATAAAAAACGGGTTCTTTTCTCAAATCAAGAAAAAAGAACCCACAATAAATAAAAGGGTAATTGTATAAATGGAGTAATAAAAAATGGAGTAATTATGGATGTTCTTGAGGAAATCATAAATTGGAAGAAACCAACAATCATTCTAATTACTGATTTATTGATTTCTATGCTTAATTTACTGATATATTTTCATGAATCACTATTACTTCACCCGTTGCACAGAATCATTACATTTGAGTGATACTAATTGTGTTTCACTATCATAATTATTAATTTTGATGATTGTTATTAAAAAAAAAAGAAAAAAAGAAGTTGAATACTGTATCATAGAGAATTCTCAAAAAAAAAAAAATGAAAAAACGAATTAGTTAATTTTTCTAATTAAACTTTCATTAAAAATTGAGAGACCACAAAAATGAGAAAATAATAATTCTATTATTTTTATTAAGTAAGTGTAAGTTTTTTAAGTATATTATCATTTTTAATAATTCTTAATAAATGCTTAAAATTAACTTGGATCATATAATCAGAATTGAGGGAATAATAATAATAATAGAGGCAAAATCTTATATAATCATTTTCCGTAATTATTAATTTTATTAAATAATTATTTAGTTCGAATAAAATTTTATGAGATCAAAGAGTTAGATAGTTAAGTAAGATTTAATTTAAATTAAATAAATTACTATAATTGAATCAATAAATACCTCTATTAGTTTCATACCACAATAATTTACCTTACTAAAGTCATACATTTTATTTAAATATTTTTTTTGTTTAACATTTTAAATAACTCTTAAGTATACTTTAAAACAAAACAAAACACCATTCAATAACTTGAGTTTGTAATATACTATTTTTTCCGAATAATTAGGAGGCTAGTAATATACAATTTGTTTTTTTTAAGTAATTATATTACATTTTTTTATCAGTTGATAAATTTTTATGATTTATAACTATTAGGTTATATGTTCTCTCTACTGTGTTTTAATTCTTAAAAGTTGACATTTATTCAACGACAACCACAATTTCATCTAACTAACATTATCTAAAAATCATAATAATACAAGTTTAAACATACAAGTTTTTTGCAAATTGCTCGTTTTATTTTGTCGAAATAATTATTTATTTGAGCATTTTGTGGTTTTTTATTTTTGAAAAACTTCTTGCATGGACACCTTTAACACATATATTCAGCAAACAAATAGAACATTGTGTCGCTTTAAAATATATCAAAAAATAGTTACTGTTGATGTTCGTCTTCTAGTAGTTGGTGCTCATCGAACGTGACAAGAAATAACCAAAAAGTGTGGAATTCATGTAAAGTGATTTTATATAAGAAAATTTCAAATATAAGAAAAATGATGTTGGAAATAAGTTCCTATAATTAAGGTTTAATTAAATTTAAACATGCACCTTAATTATTATTTTATGATGATCAATTAAAAAAAAAAAGGGAAGCACCGACTTAAAATCATGATTAAAGATCTTTTAATTACAATTGAATTTTCAAGAATAAGATGCTACTTTTTTATGTTCTCTTCAATGAAAAGAAAATTGAATTGTGTTTGATTTAGTAAATTAATTATTTAATATTTATAATTCAATTTTTCACAAAATCATAAAATAATAAATCTTTAAGTAAAACATGAAATAAGAATAGTATGCTTCTTTCAAACTCTCAAATGATCAACAAGACAACAAAGTTCTTATTGTAGAATTTCAAACAATGAATGCTAGAATAGATAGCATGCCTGACTAAAGAATGGTAAGTTAACAATCAAGGAAGCAAATGAAAATAAAGTACAAGTATGCTTGCTGGATTCAAACAACCATTCCAAGTGAACAATACACACTAAGAATTTTTGTGATTTAAAACAATTTGACAAATAGTGAAAGCAAATATAATTTAAAAAAGAAATATAGATTTGTAGTTTGAAATGAATTGATTTCATAATATGATCGAAAAGTAGCAGAAATAGAATGAAGTAATCATCAATAAAATGTGGAAAACAAGGAACAACTAAGCATGCTTAATACGAATGAAATACTATGAGTTCAGATAATGACCTTCACGCGAGTCTTAAGCCAAGTACGACTTGGAAACAAACAAATCATACGTTCAACAAACATAACAGAATCCATGTACAAAGACATAGTTCCGTATCTCAAATACCATCAACAATCAAATGAGTTTTATTAGAAGTCTTGCAGATTTGAGGTTCAAAGTAGATCATGCCATTTAGGGTTTAAGCTAAACATGCCAAAGTTCAAAATCAAGTCATGCCACGATTCAATTCAACAACAAGAGTGTCATGAAGTAATACAATTTAGGTTTACAACTGAATAACTTAAGGAGTTTCAAATAATCATGCCAAACATTGCTCACAACAAATGAAGAGAATGAAAAAGTCAAAGTTACTTGTTTATTTATTAAGGTTCACAATCGAATCCCTTCAACCCACTTATTTCCACAATGCTGCCGCCACCACTATCACATTGTACCTGTATATAAGAAAAATACATACGAGGGCTAAGTACACGAATGTACTCATTGGTCACATTGCCCCGAAAATAAATACATATATAATAGTATGGAATCTCTGTTGTACACAAGCATAGCATAAGGTTTTTATTGAGATCATCTTATGCATGCTAAATCATTTTTTCTCATGGATCCATTCACTCATCAGGTGTCATTCACAATTAAACATCCATCATATACATATATAAGGGTGCTAATTCTCTTTTCATTTCACACCATTCACATCTCCGTCACATTCAATTCACACATGAGGGTTTTAGCTCACCCCTCCATCTTATCTTCAAACCACAATATGAGAGTTTTAGCTCTCCCCTCCACCTTATCCTCCAATCACAATACATTACATGAGGGTGATCAAGTTCCCTCCTCCTTATCCTCCATAAAAATCATATTTAGAGTATCATTCAATCTATTGACAAGGCGCCAAAAATAATTACGGTGATCTATAAATCAAAATAAAACATCACTTTCATTTTTTAAAATCATTTTTTAAAATAAATTTTTATACATAAAGTAGTGTCGAGCTCACTTGGTTCCAGTAATTGATGTTATTTTCTCATAATCACCAACACCTAGGTATGAACATTTACTTACTAGGTGTTTATTTTTTTCACACACATCTTTCACAATTAACTAGTTCATTTTGTTCTTCACTTAAGTCCATAAGCATTCTTAATCCATCTTGCTCATTGTAGTTCACATGCTTGCATTTCATTCACTTGCATATTTATTTTTAATTCATAATGCTTAAGCTTATCATGCTTGCATGCTTATCATCAATTAATCTCATGTTTTTCTTAGCCATTCGTCATGCTTATATAACTATACATTAATCTATGTAGTTCTTGATATTTTATTTCAAATGGTATCAACCATAATGGGACTTCCTAATTACTCTAAAGTCCTAACACTAAAGAGTTCAAATAATTAATTATATGATCATGCAAGGCATTTGGAAATCATTCTTTAAGTTTGAAAATCATGTTTATTAATCTTGGAAAATATTTAAATGAAAATTAAAATGGTTCTACTTTCCTAACTTAGAAAATTCTAGTTATGCTTTTAAAGAAAATGTTGTTTTCAAAGTAAATATAATTTAAAATATGCAAGGTTTTTAAATAGGAAATTTTACATGAATAAACTATATTTTAAAATAAGCAAGCTCCAATTTACAGTTCATTAAAATTATTTTTTGTTTGAAAATGATAAGCTCAGACATTTTTCCTGGTATAATTTGCTAGATGTCAAAACAAGGTTGAAATTTTGTGGAATTATCAAAGACAATACTATAAGTTATAAAGACTTGAATATTTTTATAAAAATACTTCAATGTGTCTAAAATATGCAAAAAAAATTTAGGAATCTTACACGATGTCTAAATGCTGACTTAAAACTGTTTATTAAAATACGACATAGATTGCCACATTTTCCTGCGGAGTGCATAACTCGCAAACCACAAATTATTTTGGGATGAATCCAAAGCTAAACTTTCACTAACACATCAAAGTATATCATATCCAAAATTCATCACTATTGAATTCCATTTGATCTATCTAACACACTGAAACTTTCAGCACAAACAGCAGATTTTCTTGTAGCATACAAGTTTATAGCTCATCCAAAAACGGGTTCAATCATGCTTCATCAACTTGAGTCATCATTTTCAGAATTTAATAGGTTTTCATTGTATTCATATAACATAAATCTTTAGCTAGATCAAACATAAAAAGGTTGTATCGTCATCAAGCAACACTATCATCTCATAATGGCCAACATTCATGCACAACTTCATCAATCCTTAACCAAATGCTCTCATATTTGAAACATATATGGCTTCTTGATCTTACATGAAAGTTAATAATCACGCTAAGAGAGACGCAAAGAGTGTAGGAAGGGGTTACTTGAAGGAAATAGTATCAGATTTGGGTGCAACACTCTAAAATTGAAAATATGGCTTCTCCAACTCTAATCTTTGCCTCTTCTTGCTCCTTTCGTTTTGTAGTGTTAGATCTCAAAAAATCCAGCTCAAACTCCTTGTTTCCTAGCTAGGGTTAAAAAGGAAAGTTGATAGATGATGGGGATTTTTGTATACTTAGATAGAGAGAGTTGAGTAGGTTGGTTTATGTAGAAATGAAGGTAATTTGAGTTGGTATGAGGGGAGGTATATGAGGGCTGTTTGGGCTGCAACTTAGAGGTCCTTCAATGGATTTTTTGCCTTGGAAGAAGATGATTGATGAGGGAGAAGGGTGATGGCCATTCAACAAGGAAGAAAAGGAATGGTTCTGAGTGCACAAGTGAATTAACTTGCATGCATGGAAGGAATGTGATGATTATGTCCCATTTCCTTAGTATCTATTTAATATACTAAAGCGAAAACGTAAACAACTGTAGCAAATCCCGTCCATACATGCAATCCCGCTCACAGCATCCAAAAATCATGCAAGGACATTTGTATTAAAATTGTAAAATAATTGTGGATTAAATTTTGCCACATAGCTAATATTTGCTAGACAACAGTATAATTATTATATTTTCAGAGCTGTCTTATATCTGACATCACGACCTTCAAGAATTCAAATTTCAAATTATCTTTTCTTGCTTTATTTAATACTTTCTCCTTCTGCAGCACGATTGTCTCTCTCATCTTTTCCTCGACAACCTCCATTTAAAACTTTATTTCCTACCCCCTTCAACTTCTAACCCTCACTTCCTCCATTACTCTTATTTTCATCGTTTCATAAGGCCGTGTTGAGATAGAGGAGGTTGAGGAATCTACTAAACCAAGAGAACTGCCAGATTTACTTCGATGTTCGTCAATTTTTTATCCATCTGCTGAAATCCTACAGTTCCAAGCGTTGCAGGTACTTCATTCTTCTTTCAAAATCTCAGCTGCCATCCGCTTCAAAACACCCATAATTAACATGGTAAGACAAACAAAAAATTATTTGAAGGTGATAGCTGAACGCGGTTACGTAGCGATGCATCTCAACTATAGCAGAGTACAATGGTTGGACGAGAAATTTGCATACTAGGCCGACGGCTTCAGGAAGACGTCAATGCTGGTTCCATCGTTGAAGGTTACTGGGGCATAGCTGTTGGTTGGTCGAAAAGCGCATGGACACCAGAAGCAAAGCTGGCGTGTTGGGATTGCCTACACCTGCACACTTCTACTCTCTTTACATTCTCGCTGTTCGAGAATTCAAAATATTAGCACACAGTTTTAAATAGGGGTGGCAATTCGTGCGGATCGGATCCTTATCGTGTCAATCCGTTATCGATCCGATCCGTTAAGGTCAAATCCGTATCCGATCCGTTAAGAAAAATCAAAATCCGTATCCGTATCCGATCCGTTAAGCTCAAATCCGTATCCGCACGAATCCGATCCGTATCCTTTAAGGATCCAATAAGTATCCAATCCGAATGATCCGTTATGTATCCAATCCGATAAATATCCGATAAGAATCCAAATCGGATTAATTCAATAAGAATCCATTTCAATAAACACAATTATAATCCAATAAGAATTTGATAAGATATTACAAAATATTCATATTTGATTGTTCAAATAATGTGTTTGATAAGTAAATAAAACTGCAACTTCATTTGAAACTAAAATCCTCAATCAAATATCCGAAGATACATAGATAAATCTTAAATTCCAATTCTAATACTCATTTTTAAATACTGATCAATCTTTCACCTTAGTCATCAATACTCCACTTACAATTTTGTGGGAGAAAAATATTAATTAAAACTTTAAGATTTATAACAAATAAAATAAATTATAATAAATACTTTCAATCTACCATGGTGAAATTGAAAGAGTTGAGACAATGAATGAGAATCTATAATACTTTCATCAACATTAAAATTTAAGATCTCACCTTTTATTTAATCTGTTGATACAACTTAATTGAAAACTTGAAGTTGAGAAAAAAAGAAAGTTATTAAATTATGATAGTAGAAGAAAATAAATATTAAAAAATATAATTAATAGATAAATAAATACATTTTTTTGGTGGTGAATTAATAAAATGGGACACGAACAATGAAGAACTAAGAGATTTGAGTTTTTTAAATAATTTTAAATCTATATTAATATATCAAAATCAATTAATTAATTATTATATTTAAAAAATAAATAATTTCTATTAATTTATTAACGGATATCCGTATCCGATCCGAATCCGATCCGTTTAATGAATTATCCGATCCGATCCATATCCAATCCAAATCCGATCCGAAATTTTCGTGTCCTTATCGTGTTGATCCGATAAGGATCCATATCCGATAAGCCTCAATCCGTATCCGTTATTATCATGCGGATTCGTGTCAGATTATCGGATCGGATCAAAAATTGTCACCCCTAGTTTTAAAGATAAGTTTTTTTATATTTCTCTTTACTTTGTGGTGTTTGATATTTGAAATCTATCCCCAACTTAGCACAAGGCCGTCCCAGTCACAGTTGCAGTCAAGAACTATGTATACCTTCACTTTCGCATCAGCATCAAGAAATGCAGCAGCATCGAGCACCATCTCCATTGCAGTCCTTTCCACCTCCCATCATTGTCATATTCAATGTTTCTTTTTTGTGATTGCAAACTAAGAGACTGGGCAACCTAATCCAGCAACGCATCCACAAGGAACAACCGCCTCCATTGAGTATTAAAAGACAAAGCAGCTATGTTATGAGATCGGTTCGAACAAGCCACAATAGCAAACGAATGAACAAGAACACACGTACTTCTTATTAACTTTCTTGAATCGAATACAAAATTGAGAGAAGAAATCCTCAATACAATCTCACTAATTTTTCTCTCTCTCTAGCTTTTCTCACAGAATCTAAAACTTCTCACTCTTCACTAAATCTCTCATCTCACTTTTATACTACAATTCCAAACAGATTAACCGATCAAGAACGAAGCTCGATCCTAACGGCCTAACGACTATAACAACTTCAACTAATCACGCCTTGACACGTGTCTTCCAAACTTTAACAACCAAACAAAATTGCGAATCCTCTTTGCTGAATTAGAATTTTGAGTTACGGTTGCTGAGCGTTAGCAGTTTGCTGAGCTCCGATTGCTGAATGCAATTGCTGAATTTAATATGCTAAAATGATCTCAGCATTCGACCGCTGTTGAGTCTCCTAGCATCGAATCCTTACTCTGCTGATTCTCTAGCAACATGCTTCACTCTGCTGATAGCACCGAACTTCAGCAGCTACATCTTTGCTGCTGAGCAAACATCAACTTCGCTGAGCAACCAATCTTGAGCAAAGAGCTTAAGACTGCTGAGACTTCAGCAGCCATGCAGTCAACTCCAACAATCTCCCTCCTGACTGCATTTCCTTATTCACCTAACTTCTCTGAATTAATCCGTTTCATTTACAGGACCATATAATTCACATTTCTCCTTTATCTTCCACTTCTTAGTTGCTCCAACTATCGAACTACATTTCAACACATCTTTAAGACATATCAGAATACCCACAAATGCTTCTCATAGTAACTTCCCTGAATAAGACAAGAATCCACTTGCCATGCTGATACTCAACATCAACAACATCAAAATGCTTTCCAGACATTGAACAACAGATTTTGTTTTCACCTTATATTTCAAACTGCAACCAAACGACTTATGCTCTTCATCTGATATCCACAAATTTTCTTCCTTGCTAACAACTCCTTCTTCACAATATTGGGATTCCACACTTTCTCTTTCTTCGACCACATTCGAATTTAAAAATTTCACAATATCTTCACCAGAATATTTAGGAGGATGCATCTCCCTCCTAACTCTATCACACGCTAACCCATAATTCTCCAAATCATTTACTTGAGCACCTTCATTCTCTTCTGAAAATTCTTTATTAACTGTTGATTTTGGTTCCTTGTTTCTGAATTTAACTTGCTCACAGCTGATTGATCCTAATTCACTTGCATCTCTAGTAATGTCTCTCTGACCAGCTACTGTTTTTGCAGATAGACAATAAATGTTGTTCACTCTTTTCCCTTTTAGAGTGACTCGACCACCTCTACTAAATGTAATTTCGCTATCTAATCCTTCAAACTTAAATCCTTTTGATTCAAGAACTCCAAGAGATATGAGGTTCCTTTTCACCTCTGGGATGTATCTCACATTCGTCAACAACTTCGGTTCTCCATTGTGGTTCAGTATTCTAATTGAACCAATACCTCTTATCTTGCAGATATGGTTATTCCCAAGTGCAACTGAACTTTGCTCCATGAGTTTCAACTCAATAAACCATTCCATATGGTGACACATATAAAACGAGCAACCCGAATCAAGAATCCATCCATCACTTCCTTTTCCTTCAGCAATGTTCAATACCTCATCTTGCTGAATGTCCACAGCTTCCACAGTATTACTTCGATTGCTAACTAATTCCTTACCCTTCAAAGTATAGCAATCCTTGATCAAGTGCCCTGGCTTCTTGCAATAGTTGCAAGTTCTTGTTTCCTTTTGATGCTGAAAATTCTTATTCTCAAACGAATCATAGGATGTCTTGACTCTTCCTTGGAATTGGGCTGATCGAAAATCCCCCCTTTTAATGAATTCCTTTTTGTAACCATCCTTTTTAACAAATAAACCAGCCCCCATTGAACCGCAAGACTGGTTTTCTGACTGCCACTCAATTTCCTTGCCTGGTTGCCCCCGCTTAGCAAACAACCCCATACCTGACTGATCATAGCTTCTTCCATCTGACAACTTTTCAATTTCTCTCTGTTTAATAGCAGCCAATACTTCTTCGAGAGTTATACCCTCAGACCTTCATACACCATTGCATCGTGAACGTTCGAGTAGGACTTTGGAAGGGCATTGAGAAGATGTATCGCCTTGTCTTCATCATCAATTTCTACCCCAATTCCTTCAAGCTCATCTATAACCTTGTGGAACTCATCCAGCTGGTCCAGGAGGTTCTTCTCGTCTGTGAACTTGAAGCTATACAATCATTTCTTCATGTAAATACGGTTGGCTATGGATTTCGTCATGTACAGGCTCTGCAATTTCTTCCATATTTCGGCCGGTGTCTTTTCCCTCGACACTTCTCGGAGTACCTTGTCATCAAGGCTAAGCAGTAATGTGCTCATCGCATTGTCCATTAGCTTTGCCTTCTTCTCAACAGTTTCTCCCACAAATGCTTTGTCAGCATCAAGTAGGAGAGCATCGGCCAGCTCTTCTTTGGTCAGGATAGCTTTGATCTTGATTTTCTAGAGACCGAAATCATTATTCCCCGAAAATTTTTCGATCTCAAATCGACCCCCAGCCATGAATGTAACCCCACAAAAACAGAATTTACCAGAAAATGGTAACAACAATATCCCAAAAATTATCAACACTCCCATAGCTTAAATCCCACGGCAATCAATCACAATCTCAAATAACAAGCGATCTAAATCTTTCAACGAAACTACTCCAATATCAAGAATCCAAATTATCTGAAATCCAAGGAGACGAGAATTACCGAATGCTCACTTAGAGAGATGGATTTTTTGGACTGTACTCTGAATCTTTGTGCAAATTCACGGTCGAGGCTCTCGCTTGAACTCGTGCAATCGGTGGTTTCCCACAGACGGCGCCACTTGTTATGAGATCGGGTTCGAACAAGCCACAATAGCAAACGAATGAACAAGAACACACGTACTTCTTATTAACTTTCTTGAATCGAATACAAAATTGAGAGAAGAAATCCTCAATACAATCTCACTAATTTTTCTCTCGCTCTAGCTTTTCTCACAGAATCTAAAACTTCTCACTCTTCACTAAATCTCTCATCTCACTTTTATACTACAATTCCAAACAGAATAACCGATCAAGAACGAAGCTCGATCCTCACGGCCTAACGACTATAACAACTTCAACTAATCACGCCTTGACACGTGTCTTCCAAACTTTAACAACCAAATAAAATTGCGAATCCTCTTTGCTGAATTAGAATTCTGAATTACGGTTGCTGAGCGTTAGCAGTTTGCGAAGCTCCGATTGCTGAATTTAATATGCTAAAATGATCTCAGCATTTGACCACTGCTGAGTCTCCTAGCATCGAATCCTTACTCTGCTGATTCTCTAGCAACATGCTTCACTCTGCTGATAGCACCGAACTTCAGCAGCTACATCTTTGCTGCTGAGCAAACATCAACTTCGTTGAGCAACCAATCTTGAGCAAAGAGCTTAAGACTGCTGAGACTTGAGCAGCCATGCAGTCAACTCCAACAAGCTAGGATCGGTAAGTCAGGTTGAGACAGAGACGATGTTGAGGAATAAAAGGGCACAAGAGGGGCGTCAAAGTGTGTGTGCCCTTCGAGAGACTTGCAGGCTTGAGAAATACGGGGACGACGACAACAAAGCTAGATCGAGAGACTTGGTGGTTTGTGTTATATTTATTTATTTCTTTTTTTTTTATTGTAAATCATTTGATTGAGTAAATATATATTAGCAAATACTCTCATAAAGTTTCAATGTGATTGCTTGGCAAAGGTCATTCCCTATTTTCTTCTTTAGTTATTATTTGAAATTGTCTTCCGAAAATATTTTATTTTGTGATTAGTTGTGTTTTTTTTAACCCATTAGTAGTTGGAGATATTATTTTTTGAGATTTATTCTACAAAGATAGTAGACTAAGGTGCGTTCATTTTGTATATTTTAAATTTAAGTGTTTGGGTGGAGTTATGCTGATTTTTGTAGTCAATTTCCAATTGTGACGGTGAAATCATTATTATCATGTGCGCGTTTTCTTTTAATTATGTACTTCTATAAAAGAAAAAAAAAACTCATTGGCCAAATTCTTTCATATTTAGGCGGTTATAATCAAATTTTGAATATCATACAAATTCAAAATCTTCATTGTAGTCTTTTCGGCATTCCATAACTACTATCCTCATTTTTTTGTTTGGCCCAAGGAATTTTTTATGTATTGCATTTAACATTAAAATTCGTTTATTCATACTATTTGTAATTTATTTTCTGGACATAATAGTTAATCTTAATTTGTAACTGCGATCCGACAATAAATTAAAAAATAGGCTGGATAGAATAATTAAACATAAATCAACTTTCAGTAACTCAACTTTTAAAATTGTACAATTTTTAAGGAAAGAGAGAGTTTTAGAGCAGTAAAACAAATGCTGTGTTATTTATTCGTATTAAAACGAATCAAGATTGATAATAAGGAATTGACTGAATCTGATAAAGGGGTGCAATAGAAATTTGAAAAACCAAATAAAATGAAGAAATGGATATAATTAGAAAAAAAACCCTAAAATAATAAAATCAATACAAACTTTAGAGAGCAAAGTAATGTACTAATGTTGAAGTCAGTCTTATTATGGAAACCAAAGTATTGAGAGAAATACTTAGAACCACTATAGCAATTGTGCAGGGAAAGATTGAGAATGAACATATAATTGGTAGGTATTATTAGAGATATAACTTAATGCAGGATTTATTCTTTTCAGATTAGGCATAAAGAAGATAACGGAGTGACCGTTGAAGGGGAAATTATGAAGAAAAAAAGAAAAAAAAAAAGAATAAATAATATTATAAGGTGATGGGACTGAGATCTAATCATCTAAAGATGAATACATACGGAGTGGTGCCATTGCTTATATATTAATTTTACTTCTTCATTTCAAACGTAATTTATCTTATATTTGCACGGAGGTTTAAATAAATTATTTTTGTAAAAAAGTAAAAATATCTAATTTATTAAAATATCATGGATTTTGAATCTTTGATTCCAACCATAATATAAATTAATTAAAATTTAATAAAACTCAATATACTAAAATAATTTTGTTTAATTTTTGGGTTAAACTGATTTGGAATTGGTATACGTAATTTCAAATTTCATGTATTAGTATAATATAATTTCGGGTTATATAATAATGTCCCTCGATAACCATTAGTAAAACAAAATGGAAAATAAAAAAATAAGATTATTTTATGAAACATTAAAGTCATTAATATCATTATTGTGTTATGGTTATTAATTTACATGTTATTTATTTTTATTCAAACCATATTCTTAGTATTTTGGCACTTAATAATTTTATACATCTGTTCATCTAAAAACTATTACATATCAATTATATGCACATGATTGAAATAAGATTTCATTCAAATGAAATGAGGGTGTGGATGACTTTTTCTATAACCATTCATTGAGGGTGTGGATGACTATTTCTATAACCATGTATTACACTGTGTCGATTGTTGATGAAGATAAGAATATTTGAACACACAGTTGAATTATTATAGAAATGGGGAACAAAGTAATTTGTAAATTGCTTTTACTTTGAACATTTATAAGCGAAAATTTTTAAACAATTCATTTGTTATATTAAGGAAGAAAAGAATATACGATATTACCTACCATTTTTCGCTCATGTAAGGTGAAAATTTAACATATATTGTTTTGTATTTGATAAAACTATTCGTTGTGTATTTTAGAAATATATATGTTGTCGATTTAAAAATAATAATTATTAGTCGAAACCAATTTTATATAGCAGATTTTGAGTGATAAGTCGGAACCATTTGAATTTACAATTCAACCATATTGAGGAGATCATTTCAAATATTGAATTCAAGATTTTTTTTTATATTATTATATAATTATTAAATTTATTAAATATAATTTGAGTGACTTTGTACGGGTAACGTACAGGTACAATACTAGTTTTTACCTATATGACTTCCAATCAAAATATTAGGTCTTACCATGAAATGTTTCTAGAAGCCCCAATCATGTAATTTGACTCCTTTTTAATTTACATGGACTAATTTTGGGCCTTCAATTTAATTTATTTGAGCCCCAAAGAATTTCAAAATTTGATCAAGCCTATTTATAATTTCAAAGCCCAAATAATCATGGGGGCAGAAGAAGTTCGTCGATTAATTCGCTCCGAATTTCACCTCCTCGTCGAGAATCGAATAACTCGAAATAATAGTTTGGTTCATTTACAATTCTTAATATAATTTTTACTTGTCGTATTTTTAATTCATTCTATATACTAACTTATATATGCTAATTTCAATCCGGATTTTAAGGTAATTATTTAGTCAAAATCTCTTAAGTCGATGTCGCATGAAGCATCCGAAGCTTCGTAGTTCACATTGTATTTCTCACGATGAATGAAAGGTACCAGTTCTTTTGTTGTTTTCCATAATAATAAGGCAGGCAAAGGCTACTGCTATTCATAGCCCTCAATTAAATAATTAAAATTAAGGAAAAATTTTTAAATGACATTTTTGTTCACAAAACTCTAATAACATGCAGCAAAAATTGAAACCCTCTCCCTATTATCTATATATAGCCTCAAAACTGTTTCTTTTTTCTTTTTTAGATTACAATTTTTCTACTTTTCATAGTTAATAGTGTTGAGTTAATTAAAAAAACTATAAATTCATAATATGGTTTGCAGATCAAAATTTCTTATTTTCCATTCTTGAAAAAATTATGCTTTTTAAAGAAATTTTATAGTCATATACAAATTATATAGCACAGTGATTGTACTTGTGCGATTTTTTTAAATAGTTTGTGTCTTCATCATCTTTCAATTCAAATAATTCCTAAATTCTAGATAAATTACTCAATTCTAAATAAATTACTAGTTTTACAAAATCATTTTTTTCATTGATTTTTCATTTGCATTGAATTTTTCAAAGTTGTATTTAAAAGATGGTTTAATTGCATCATGTTATTGAAATTTGCAATAAAAGGTAATTAGTGAATTTGCAGAAAAAAATACACAAAATTTTATTCAAAACAAAAAAAAACGTCCATTTTGTGAAAAAAAAAAAGTTCGAGCAAGGGGCTATATCTAAAGTTTTTGAAGAACACGTATGCGCACGTGCGGCTATATTTTTTTATAAAATATTAATTGGGGACAAAAATGTCAATCAAAATATAAATTTATATTTTAATTAAATTTGATGGCTATAAAGAGAAAAAATAGGGATATGAATGGAATTATCCAATGGTAAATTCTTATATGAAACGCTCATCATTTTTTATTGTGAGATGAATTTAATGATGTATTTAATTTATTGAAATGATGTATTTCTTTGTTACAAATAATGTAATTTTTTAGATAAAAAAATATAATGATGTCTTTTGTAATTAATATATTTCATATGATTATTTAATTTATCTAATGTCTTAATATACAATATTTTAATATTTAATTATAAAAATAATTATATATATATATATATATAATTTTATTAATGAAACAAATAAATATAAAAAATCGTAATTTTGTCAGCCCGACGGGCCAGCCCGCATATCGTAGGGTTAGGGTTAGGGTTGAGAATTTTCATCCCGACAAAAGTTGCGACACATTAAGCCCAAATCAATTAATCTGCAGTCCGAAATTCGGTGGGTTGGCCCGTTTGACATCCCTGCCTATAAGACGTGTTTTGAATGAGAGAGATTATAAGTTGTAAAAATATAAAAAACTGATCAATTAGTATAAAAGCTGGAGGGGATTGTTTTTACATTCTCTGTTAAACGAAAACTTGATCGATTATTTGGATACAAATCTGCTGTTTCTATTACGGATCAATCAATTCACCTAATATTGATGGATTCTTACACTATTGATATGAAATCGGGTGATTAGATTCATCTTACAAAAATAATATCCCTGCTCAAGCTTAATTTTGATTTTTTAAAAGAAAAGAAGATTCCGAAGATAAAAAAGAAAAGAAGTGTACGTAAACATGTACGAAGATTGAAAAGATCGTTTGAGAGTTACGGATGCCCACTTGTCTTCTAACTTTTCTCAATCAATCAAATATTCAATCATTGCTCCCTCTCAAAATATTAATCAAAACAAATCTTTTTTTGAAAACTCACAACCAAGAAAAATATCGAATATTATGTTTATATAACCACTCTTACCATAACAAATAAAAATCAATTCTCGCTATTGATTTTGATGAATGAACGCTCATGATTTTATAAAAATATTCGGGCATTTTATCTCAAAAAACTTGCATTATAGGGTATTTTTGTCATTTTGTACTTATTTAAGATTCTGTTTGCATATTCTATCTCGACATGCATTATATATCTAACAAACATGCATTATATGCATACGAAACATACATTATATACCAAACATTCATTATATACCTAACAAACATCTTCCTACATTATAATATGGTATTACTCTTATTTTAGAACAATATTACTATCATTATACGGTATTACTTCCTCCATTATATATATTACTTTTGTTTTACAGAAAAATTATACTACTTTCATTATAATACATATGTTATTACTATATAATACATAACAAGTGCAAATATAATAATGAATGATGATTTCACTGAAATAAACATGTTACATTTTATTTATCATATTCTGCATTATATAATATAACTTCATGCATTATACTGTGCAATTGCATTCATTATATAAGAATTTGTGTACAGTTATGAGAATTATGCATATTATATATGGTATTACTTTTATTTTTAAAAAAATTATATTACTTTCATTATAATTCATATGTTATTGCTATATAATACATAACACGTGCAAATATAATGATGAATGATGATTTCGCTGAAATAAACATGTTGCATTTTATCTATCATATTCTACACTATATACTATAATTTCATGCATTATATTGTGCAATTGTATTCATTATATAACTTCATGCATTATATTGACCTCGACATGCATTATATACCTAGCAAACATTCATTATATACCTAAGAAACATGCATTATTTAATATTATAATACATTTATATAATATAAAAAAATACATAATTAAAAACAAGTAATATATGATCAACTTGTATAACATCTATGATATTATCTACAGTATGCAAAGATAATAAATTTTTTTTATGATCTTGGAGGAAAAAAGTTATTGCATTTTATCTATCATATTCTGCATTATATAATATAACTTCATGCATTATATTGTGCAACTCTATTCATTATATAAACATTCGTGTACTGTAACGAGAATTATGCATATAATCACTAATTTTCATTTTTTACGATGACTTTTAAACCGAAACATATGCAATAGGGATTTCGTTTGAAAGATAATTAAATTACCTTTAATTTGATATATGATACATTAAAAAATAATCTAAATTGAAGGAGATATGATCATTTAAAGATTTAGGATGATTTTAGAGGAGAGAGAAAAAATATTACAAAATTACCCTTTAATGCATGTTTTACTACACTATAATGCAGACGAGATTTATTTAATCTTGAGCGTTGGATCACCAATTGGATGACTGAGATTAGTTCTTATTTTCACATGGTAAGGGGAGTTCTCATATAATCACTCCCCTATATATATATATATATATATATATATATAAGGGTGTGATCTAGGCTGAACAAGGGTATGTGAATGAACAGAGACCAAGATCTAGCCATTCATTTAAGAGATTAACGTCCATGATTTAATGATGATATTTATCATTGTCGCAGTGTTAATATATCATCAAAAGGGTAAGTTAGTCACAAACAGGTAAAATTCAAATCATTAAAGATCTGCATGCAAAAATTAAGGGTGCAGTTACCAAAAATATAGCCCATGATCTCTTCCCATTATTATCTATTGACTTAATTAATTGAATATCATTAATATCCTTCCACCTACCAAATTCTACAATTAGACGAGAGAGAGAGAGAAAAAAATATATTCCATGATCTCTTCCTATTATTATCTATTTACTTAATTAATTGAATATCATTCCACCTACCAAATTCAATAATTTGACAATAGAGAGAGAGAAAAAGGGAAGCAGAAACCGTCCGACGAACGAATTTGATTCGAGGAATATTGAATACAAGTAACAATGATAATGTCGGATTCAAAAAAAAAAAACAATGATAATGTCAACACCGTACATTGATATTTATTAAAGATAACAATGATCTTAAATGTGTATTAAAATTCAATTAAGACTAACCCGATAATTTTGATAAAATGATAATAATTACATGTAACAATGATATTGTCAAACAGTGTACAATGATATTGAATAAAGATAACAATGATCTTAAAGGTGTATTAAAAATCATTTAAGATTAAAACGATAATTTTGATAAAATGATATTTGTTACATGTAACAATGATAATATCAACAAAGTACAATGCTACATATTAACCGAACACAATGTAGAAAATAAATAAACAATTAACAATCCATTAACAAAGAATTCGTTGAGCCCTACAGTTCACAAAAATAATGACACACATTGAACATAACAATGATAATCGCAAATAACAGTGATGACATAAATCTGAAAAAAATGATGAACTTCGAGAAACATCATAAAACAAAAAAAATACACAATATCCCAGCGGCACGATCTCGAGCACTGACGGCCCCACTGTTGCAATCGATATCGTCGATACAATTACAGTTAGATAGAGTGAAAGCATGCAACAGCAGCAGAGATTGGGGGCAGCCGCTGCAGGCAGATCTGTTGCCGAAACACGTGGCAGTGATCTTGGACAGAAACTGACGGTGGGCAATGAACCGTGCGCTTCCGGTTCAAAACGGCCACGCCGATGGCCTCACCAACGTCAATGCTCTCGTCGCCTTGTCTTCCGATCTCGGAATCAACCTTCTCTCCATCTTCGCCTGCCGTGTGGGAGAAAAAGAGAGAACGAAGATGAAAATAAAAAATGAAAGATAAGGAATATAATTAACGTAAATGAAAAGAAAAAAAATTAAAAAAACTAAAAGATATCATATCTGTGAAAGATTGCATGAAAATAGGATATTACCAAAAAAATATAACCTACTAAATATTCTAATATACATTCTACCTAAAACACCATTTTTATAATTAAAAAACATTAATTAAATGCCATGTGTCAAGATTACAACCTTTTGATAAAAAAATTAGACGGTTAGATATATATATATAATTAAATAATTCTTTATATGGTTAATTAGCCTTTTTTTTTCCTATTTACATTCATTTCATCACATTTTACATTGAGAAAATGACTAAATTTGACAATAAAATTTTAATTCCAAGATTATTTCTACATATGTCTTCTCTATTTCTCTTGATTTAATCCGTATTTTCGAAATGGTATCAGAGGCTAGGTATTTATTTCAAGAAATGTTTGCATTTATTAGTTAAGTAAACACTCAGAAAAAATGATTCAGATGAATGTATGAGATGCGTAATTTTCAGGAGAGAAAACAAGATTCACACGAAAAGCTAATTTACTGGGAAGAAAAGTTAAACCATATCATCATTACAGGAGTTACTATCGCTTGGTGCGATGGAAGAGAAGTTGATCTATGTCGACACTTCATAGACGGTTATTCACAAAAATCTTAAAGGTGGCACGAATATTCGCGAGGATATTCAACCCCAATAAGAACAATATTATTATGGAACAAATGAATGTCCAAAATGCACAACTTTTAGGAGACTCCTGAAAGTTTTAGAGTGGAGACCAAATAACAACAAAAAATGAGTGTTATATTGGGAAGACCGAATAAATTTTGTTATCATAACAGGAGTCATAACCGGATGGTTTAACAGGATATTGGTCTCTATCTAAACAATAGAGAGAAAATTCTAAAGGAGGGTCAATGGGCACTGGTACATAGCGAAGAAATTCGAGCCCGTCAAGAACAAATGCACAGAAAACATCCATGATGGTACAAAATTACCAAGGGATCATGCCCAGATTTAGCGAGATCAAGGCAGACTCGTCCAAACTCTCGATGGATCTGAGGGACATATAAAAGATGGTACAAAATTACGGCAATAGCATGCACGACGTACCACAAAAGGTAAGACAAACTTCCTAACAACAAGATGAAATGCTTGATATTTTGTTAGACATTCAAAAGAGAATTGAAACCCTAGAACAATCTCAAACAAGTTTTAGTATAAGAAAGCTGATAGACTTTGCAAAATTAAAATCCCAGCCAAAGTCAAAGAAGAGCCGAATCTGTCAAAAAGTAGATAACCTTTGTCAAATTTTAAGAACTATTGAGGAATGACATCCTTTAATAGAATACAACTGGAACATCTTCAAAAATTGGTAGATTATTTTACCAATTCAAACATGGTAGATCTAAGGATGAATGAAGCAAATGGGATACCCGTTCCTCATAGACAACAAGTCCCATCAGAAGGAGATCTGGTCCAACAACATATGCAAGAAGCACCACCTGCACAATAGGTGCCTGATCACTGTAAAATCTACAGATTAATTATAACAACAATGGCAAATAAAATTTATAACTCAAGTCGAACCCAAATGAATTGTGTGGGGAAATTATCTTATGAACTAATTATGATCCTAAGATTCATTGTTTGAGTAAACAGAAAATCAGGGTTTTGGTTTTTATGAAAATAAAGAAAACAAAACTGAAATTTAAAGAGGTTTTGAAATCAAATTTAAAGGAACATAGATTCTAGGGCGAACAATCAATCAGAATACATGCAAATCAATTAACCCGCATTGGTGGGAAATCATAAAAATACTATAACTTCTTGGTCGACAATTATAGCCTAGGTTACTATTATGTGAATGTGAGGCCTCCATAACACAATAATAATCAACTTTTTATACTTCCACAAATTAATCCCTACAATTATTATCTTCCCTTAGGACAGATATTTTTAAATGTATTCAAATTCCTTTTCCTGTTATCAATTTTCACTTTTCAGTCCTTCAATCAATAACTGTAAACCTAGACTTAATGCTATCTTTCGATCTGATTAATTCTAGATCCTAACAATTCAAACAGGAATTCAAAACCAAGCAGTTTGAGTTAATTAATTAAACATGCATTCAAGATCAATCATGCGTTGCCCTAGACCCCGCTAGGGTTTCTAGCCACTCATCGGAGATAGAAATCCAAAAGAAAATATATTAAATTGAATGGAATTACGAGAAAATAAAAGGGTTTCGTGTTTCCCAACTGAAAAACTCTAAAAACTGAATACTGTATGCTAAGATAATGATTGCTTCCCGAAAAAGTCGAAATTACTAGGATATTTATAGAGGTGGATGTGTATCCTATCAAATCTAGGGCTAAAGATATGATATAATTCGAGTTTGATCAAATTTTCATGCCAGCAGGTTTGTGTCGATCGACTTGGCTTTCATTTCGATCGATGTGAAACATCCACGTTGATCGATGTGGTCCTGTCTCGCCCCTTCTGCGCGGTCTCACAATTTTGGCCATAACTTCATCTCCCGAACTCCGATTGATCCGATTACAGTTGCGTTGCCCTATCCATTTCCATGAACCAATAGCCCGAATTCCTTGTGTGGAAGAACTCTTCACTGCTACTCTTGCACGTCACTGCTTTCGGAACAGTTTTCCAGTGAATTTGGCCTAGAACCTGTAGAAACACACCAAAGCATGCATAATACCACCCGATATAGACTCATGCATAAAATATATAGATAAACTCAATAGAACTACATAAAATAATAGAAAATAATATAGATAAGTGAGTAAAATAATGAACTTCTCAAACCCCCCCAAACTTGAACGTTTGATTGTCCTCAATCAATAGGCAAGAAAGAAATCAAAAGATCATCCGATTAAAGTGCAATGCCTCACAAGATTCATCATAGTTAAGGGTCAAAAATCCACTACACACAAGCAATTTGAAAGAGACAGAAAATCCATCAATTGTGGAAGAACTTATAGGAATTGTATCGCTCAACTCTCACGTGTTTAAGGTATAGATGAAAGCACTCAACAACATGTATGAAGAAATTTCTACCATAGGCTTGCAAATTTTCTAATATCTTCACTGCTAGAATGTGCACACAAGTCTAGAATTAAAAAGGACTTTCAAAAAGTTGTAATGTAGGCTTTTGTGAAGGGTAGGGAAATTTTGGCCAAGTGACTAAATTAAATTGAGTGTGCACCCTCAACTAATCCAAACCACCATCTAACTTCATTCACCCTTCTCCTCAAATATATCAACAACACACAATTTTTTTTCTAGCTCATATGAATCTCTTATGCTCTTTTAATAATGATATTTTTTTCCTTTTCCAAAGAGCTTATGAGAATTCTAATTATATTCTTTGAGCTTATTTCTCATACATCTTTCCAACCACTAATTTTATATTTTCTTATCTCACATTCACAATCAATCCACCCCATATACTGCAACTCAAGACATGAGGGAACCCTATACTTTTTCTTAATCTCATAGACAAGGAAAGAAAAATTTTGTACAGGCTCAAAAGTGGCTAACTAGGGAAAATTTAATGTGAAGGGACAGTGTTTAGGGAATTTGGCTATCAAAGATAGCCTAAGATCATTTCCCAAACTTGTGCACAACATGCAGTCTCAACACAGAAAATAGGCAAGTTCTAGAGAAATAAAAACACACATGTGAAACTCACATCAAACGAAATAAGGCTCAAAATCTCACACAAGGGTTTAAATTTTCTTCCACAGTTAATTTCAAATCAGCTCAATCTGCGTGCAAGTATAAGTGTCAACTCAATCCTATCATGCGGTATTCTACATTCATAGGCATCTAACCACCATCACAATCAATTCAAACTCAACCCTCAATCAATTTTAATCTCACAATCTCATTCGGGTTATATCAAAACTCAAAATTTTCCCCCACAAAATAGAATACAATTTAAAAATTAAGGCGAAAATTTCAATACGGAAAGCATAATAAATACACGATAAAATGTTCCATCTTTTGTCCACATCCCCAAACTTATTTCCAACTTGAAGAGTGGATTAAGTTTGAAAATCAGACAAAAGAGGGAACGATACCTGGTATTTGATCTCAAACATCAACTTTTTATCCCCCGGAGTCTTCGAACATTGCGCGACGTGAAATAAAATTTGCTGGCACTTTGCGTTGATCGATGCAGGATGGCGTCGATCGACGTTAAGCCTTCTTGTCGATCCTCGCTGTGGATCAAAGTGTATCCCATCGGCTGCTCGACATCGATCGACGCTAGGCTGCGTCGATCGATGCCGAGCTGTACTTAAATTTTTTTTATTTATTTATTTTAAACTACAAAACAACTATTAGCAAAAATAATAGAAATTTGAAATAAAAAACTAAAATTTAAAAAGGAACACGTAAAAGGTTGGGTTACCTCCTAACAAGTGCTTGATTTAATGTCGTAGCTCGACGATACCTCAAATCACTGCCAGGGAGGTCAGGTCCAGACTCACCGACCTTTAGCATCCACCATGTAAACCTTCCGGTCTTTGACAATGGTGATGAGCGTAGAAAAAGGTGGCGTAGTTGACACTTTCACCCCTCCGTTTCCTCGCTCCCACTCAATGGAAGCTGCTTCATCCTCCTCAAATTCATCTCCTTCTTTAGTAGTGGAGATCCGATTGCACTCCGTCTTTTTCTTGCTCTTGTCGATCACAAAGGTGATCTTCTCGTCGTTTGCTTGGAGTGTGATCTCACCGCCTCGACAGTCAATGAGAGCGGTGCTGGTATCAAGAAACTCATGCCCCAAGATCATGGGCATGTTCTCGTCCTCCTTTATCTCGTGCACCACGAAGTCTGCAGGGAAAATGAGATGGCCCACACAAATGAGCACATTCTCTAGTATACCTTTCGGGCAGGACATAGACCGGTCCGGCATCTGCAGAGTGATCGTCATGGGCCTCATCTCTCCGATGTTGAGACATTTGTAGATGGAGTACGACATTAGGTTGATATTGGCCCCAGTATCACAAAGTACTCTCTCGAAAGTGCGTCCCCCAATCTCAACCGGAATAGAGAAGCATCCAGGATCACTTCTCTTAATGGGCACCTGCTTTTGTAGTAGCAGGCTGCACTGCTCGTGGATCTTCACCATCTCGTTCTCCACGAATTGCTTCTTCCCACTCATCAATTTTCGGAGGTACTTCATGTACCCCAGGATCTCCTTCAGTGCTTCGATTAGCGGAATGTTGATGCTGACCTTCCTCAGATTCTTCACAAATCTAGAAAACTTGGAGTCCTCCTTCTGTTTTGCGAACCGCTGAGGGAACGACATAGGAGAGATTTGATCTTCAGACTGCCTCAGCTTTTCACTCGGAATGGACTTCTGCATCGATCGACGCAAGGTTGCATTGATTGACATGGCTCTGTGTGTGCGTCGATCGATGCAGGGTGCATCGATTGATGTGGCTCTATCGGTCGACTTCTTCTTCTTCGAGCTCTCCTCTTCTTTGCCCGACGAACCATCCTCAGTGTCGATCGATGCAGGAGGTGCATCGATCAACGCAACAGAATTTTCAACGTCCATTGATGCGGGAGGTCCTTGGATCAAGGTGGCTCCGTCTCTTGCGCAATTTTGCTCCTTCTCGCCTCCAAAATCAGTCATAACCATCTCGGGACTCTTTGTAGCTCGTCTCAGACCTCAGAGTAATGGCATTCAATGACTTTTCCCTTGCCGGATTCATCTCGGTTGCACTTGGAAATTGTCCCGGCTTATGCTAATTGCTGAGAGTAGTGGCGATTGGGCTCAGTTGGGTGTCCAACATCTGAAGATGTTTCGTCATCAGCTCATGTGGTTGGCCATCCCCTTCACCTCGGTTTTTACTTTCCCAAACCGATTGTCAGAGCTCTTAATGAATTTCTCGAGCGTCTTCTCCAGCGCAGAATTCTTCCTTTCCACGATCTCTCCTCCAATACCTACATCAAAATCAGGTAGAGGGTGTTCTGCTACAGAGGGGTTAGAATATGAAAAACCAGGGTGAGTTCGCCCATGGTTGTAATGATACCCCTGATTTCCTCCTCGGTAGTTATTCTGATAACCACCTCCAATATAGTTCACCTCCGCTCCAGCAGCTCCAGATGAACTGCTCACTCCCCGGTTGATGTAGTCAGCCTCCACGAGTACTATGGCCATGCTTGGCTTTGCTGCAGCGGTAGCTGTGGCTTTTGCTGCTTCCAATTTTGCAATGTCTTCCCAGAGCTTTTTCACTTCAGCAACCACATTGAATTATGGCTTTGTCTCGACAACTTTAACTGGTAGCTGCCTCTCGGTCGGCCACTGATGGCTATTCAGAGCCATATCTGCCAGGGGTCTCATTCCCTCGGCTCCACTCTTTTTCATTAGGATTCCCCCAGCAAATGCATCAACCAACTCCTTCATGTGTGGAGTCAGCCCTTCATAGAAATGACAGACCTGCATCTCTAAATCAATCCCATGCCCAGGACAGAGCCGCAGGAGCTCCTTGTACCTCTTCCAGGCCTCATGTAGTGATTCATCATACATCTGTTTAAAATGAGTGATAGCAGCTTTCCTCTTCAGCAGTAGGCTCGACGGGAAGTAGTTGGTGAGGAATTCTGATCGAAGTTCCTCCCATGTCCCTATCAAACTCTTATCCAATCCAGCAAACCAAGACCGCGCCTCGTCTCTGAGTGAGAATGAGAACAATCTCATTCTGATTATATCCTGGGTTACTCCATTCTGTTTCACAGTGTCACACACCTCAATGAACTGGTTGAGGTGGGCATATGGATCTTCTATAGCTCTCCCTGCAAACTAATTTTGCTGCACCATCTGAATAAGGCCTGTGCGCAGCTCAAAGTTGTTGGCATCGATGCCAACTCTGAATCCGACCTCTGCTTGCTGTGGAAGAAATCGATCCAAGATGGACCTTTGGCGGAACCACAATCTGCCTGTTGTTCAACTTTGCCAGTCTTACAGCTTGTTCTGCCTGAGTAGCCTGGGCTGCTTGTAGTTGTGCTCTTAACTGCTGTACTTCATTCACGTCATATTTTGCAGAGGTGCTTCAGGATTTTCTTCCATCTCTTGTTGTTTGTCTTTTCCTTTCATTTTGTTTTTCCTGCAGGTTGCTTCGATTTCAGGGACAAAAGCCTCGAGTGTTTTTCCTTGAGATCTCGTGTTCATGCACCACCTGAAATGAAAATAAGTAGATATCAGTTCGGCGTTGATCGATGCAAGGTGTATGTCGATCGATGTGCAGAAGTGATCGACGTTGATCGACACCGAGAATAAAAACTCACACACGTACACGTACAAAAAAATAAAACTCAATCCAGCAAATCTTAGAACGAACTTGTAACAACATAAAATCTAACAACTCCCCGACAACGGCACCGATTTGATCACTGTAAAATCTACAGATTAATTATAGCAACAGTGGAAAATAAAATTTATAACTCAAGTTGAACCCAAAGGAATTGTGTGGGAAAATTATCCTATGTACTAATTATGATCCTAAGATTCATTGTTTAAGTAAACAGAAAATCAGGGTTTTGGTATTTATGAAAATAAAGAAAACAGAACTGAAATTTCAAGAGGTTTTAAAATCAAATTTAAAGGAACACAGATTCTAGGGCGAATAATCAATCAGAATACATGCAAATCATTTAACTTGCATTGGTGGGAAATCATAAAAATACTATAACTTCTTGGTCGACAATTATAGCCTAGGTTACTATTATGTGAATGTGAGGCCTCCATAACACAGTAATAATCAACCTTTTATACTTCCACAGATTAATCCCTACAAACAGATATTTTAATTGTATTCAAATTCCTTTTCCTGTTATCAATTTTTACTTTTCAGTCCTTCAATCGATAACTGTAAACCTAGACTTAATGCTATCTTTCGATCTGATTAATTCTAGATCATAAGAATTCAAACAGGAATTCAAAACCAAGCAGTTTGAGTTAATTAATTAAACATGCTTTCAAGATCAATCATGCATTGCCCTAGAATCCGCTAGGGTTTCTAGCCACTCATCGCAGATAGAAATCCAAAAGAAATCATATTAAATTGTATAAAAGTAAAGAACTTACAAGAAAATAAAAGGGTTTCGTGTTTCCCAACTCAAAAACTCTAAAAAATGAATACTGGATGCTAAGATAATGATTGCTTCCCGAAAAAGTCGAAATTACTAGGATATTTATAGAGGTGGATGTGTATCCAATCAAATATAGGGCTAAAGATATGATATAATTCGAGTTTAATCGAATTTTTGTGCCAGCAGGTTCGCATCGATCGACGTGGCTTCCACGTTGATCGATGGGGTCTTGTCTCGCACCTTCTGCGCGGTCTCACAATTTTGGCCATAACTTTCTCTCCCAAACTCTGATTGACCTGATTCTAGTTGCATTGGAAAGATAACTCAAAGCTCTATCTATTTCCATGTGCCAATAGCCCTAATTCCTTGTGTGGAAGAACTCGTCACTGCTACTCTTGCACGTCACTGCTTTCGGAACGGTTTTCCAGTGAATTTTGCCTAGAACCTGTAGAAACACACCAAAGCACGCATAATACCACCCAATATAGACTCATACATAAAATATATAGATAAAATCAATAAAAATACATAAAATAATAGAAAATAAAATAGATAATTTAGTAAAATAATGAACTTATCAGTGCCACACGGAGAAGCCCCTGAACATTAAAACGTCGTGATGAGAAATCAGTAGGACTTCTATATTGGAGAAAGATAGAGGATGGAGAGGCCTAACATAAATAATCTCACGGGAACTAGTGTACCGAAGCAAATCCTAATGTTCTGAGATACGCCTCTAGGAAGAACAAGCTTAGACCCGATTCATCCATATGGTTAATGTAGGATCTCGATGATCTCAACTTCAACCAAACATAAAAGACCATAGATGATTGGTCCTCAACTATGAGAATTGCAGCAAATATTCTAGAGCTGGATAAAGATGCTACTTCCAAGAGCTATGGATATCCGTTTAGGAGATAAGCCATTGTTGGAATAGAATGCTAGTGTCAAGCTAGAAAATATAAGGCTATCTTTCCAGGGCGATAGAGTTGTAACTCTACCACGGGGGCAATCTTGTGGAAGATGCTTGTTACAAGAAGACTCTTGACCACCAAGACGTAGTAGGATAAAGAACTAATGGCCGAAAGGTTGGTGAGAGATTGATATAAATAGGAAAACCATTTCCCATATGATGTCTTGTATTATCTGCCACAACCAAGAATCGGTCTCTATAAAGCAAGCATTGATATTGATGCAGTGACGATTGAGATTGAAGGGCAAGCAGGAATGTAAATAACAATCCTAACTTTATGACTTGACTTCCTGGTGTAGGGTTTGAGTCTACGATGGACAACACGAGTTGCCATTAATGAATTTCTTGCCAAGGGTCGTTCTTAGGATACCAGGAACAAATTTCAATTAAATAAATCATGTGATCCTATGCATGCTCCTACAATGTTAATTGCAGAGGATGGATTTAGAGAATACCTGATTTCACCGTTTGATCTACAGATCTAGATCAGAGCTAATAACGATGAAATAGATCTGAATCTAAATCTGAACGCCGGCGATGAACGGTTGTTCCTACAGATCTGATCTTCTAATCTGTTCCCTTGCTCCTTGGAAATCTGGTGAGGATTATCTACCAAGTTGGATCCGAGATCTGGAAAGACGATCAATTTCTCCCACCGGATCAGCCGCGCCGCCGTTCTCTCTCAATATACTGAAAACCATAGTTGATCTGATAGAGAGAAGGCCTTTATATAGTGTTAGGGTTTTGAGAAACCCTAACCCTAATGGGCTGTGAGCAGTTCATGGGCCAGACCAGGGACCAGATGCAAATAATAAAGTGGGCCCTCTTTATTAATTAATCCTTCCTTGTTGAACCCAGAACATAATTAATTAATAAAACATTGTTTTAACCTTCACCACGGTAACAATGCTGACTCGCCCCTTTATTACCACGTTATTAGAAACGGGTTGCACCAAACTAACATGATCCACATATTTAAGGTTTTAGACATTCATTAATTAATTTGGCTTATGACAATCAGCCACAATTAATTAATCTCTTATTTCCTGAGTAATACCACTCACTCATTTTCACTTATGCAAGAATTAAATAATTCAACCTACAGGGTTTAGCATAATGAACCTTGTAAGCTCCTCAGGGAATGTCACCATCCTGAAACGGATATGCTTACCTAAACGTCCAGACTAAGCAGGCCACACACAAATCGCCAACACCCAAAATACGGGTATAAGAGTACATGTAAGACTCGCCACCATGGTAAATCAAAGTGTGGTCAATCTGTGTGTGCCCCTTATCCTTCAGTTAGGTTTAAGATCATAGGAAGTATTTTAGGGATCTGGCTCATTCATATGTCAATGAGAATGGCACATCCCACTGTTGATCCCATCAATACATAACTATGTACCGACACATCAAGTAGCTAGGATAAACCCACTTATGAACCGATGCACCGCAGCTTAGACTGACAGCCTATCCAGGGAACGTCTCAGCTGTGATACTGTTTATATCTCGCTAGGTCAAACGATTCATATGATCCTCTGTGATCTCCTACACACCATATGATCATCCCTATAGGCGAGATAATAGGATATTATGGTTCTTTGTATGTTTGTTTAGTCAGATAGCGAGCATTGTTGCAACAACATATATGAAGACCAGTGTACAAAACACTTAATCATATATGCTTTCAGTATATAATCCCAACAATCTCCCACTTATACTTAAAGCATAATACCATTGCTTTACCAAAGTATTAAGTGTGTCTATACTGTCAATCACTCCCACTGCATTCACGTCACCTCTTGTCACGATTTCTCGTATGATGTGATTCCACACATCCTATGTGTTTCACCACCTTGTGAGTCTTGGGTTCCTTTGAGTTTGTCATTGCACCAACATAATCACAATTCCTTGTGTTTTAATTAGGCAAACTCAGAACACACACCTCTAGAGGATGGCATCGGAGCTATACTGCTTTTTGCGAAGCTAATGAAGCTGACAAAAACTCAGCCTTCATACCGGAATCCACAACACACTTCTGTGTTAGATTCCTACAACTCCTCCTCCAAGGCCAACACATAGTTAGAGGTCAACTTCCTTTCAATATGATCCTCCTGGATATCCGATGCCATTCAACTCACATAGAACACTTGTAAATCGATGTGCCTATCCAAAGTTGAACTGATGTCTGTCTAACATGCTTATAGCATTACAGATATCTGAACTCGTTCATCTGCAATATGGAAAGACAACAATCTTTCTTGCTATGAACGACTCATCACAAAATCAATTTAAGCGACTTGAGATACCTGAACATCCTTTTCTTGTGACAACACAAAACTTTAATTCAAAAGGTGTTCCAATATCTCATAAGTCCTACTTCTGAAACTGTTCGGATAACGATCCTTTATGCCTGACAATATCTCCACACCGTTTCCGAATGTGAAAATACCATCTATATAATGTGCAAGGAAAACCACGCTTCCGCTGACACATAACTGGTACATGAAACTCTCATTCTCGATAGACAATATCAAAATGTTTGTTTCATGACTTTGAAGCTCCCTTAAGTTCATACTTGAACTACCTTAGCTTCCATACATGATGCTTTGCACATAACTTATCTGGTTGTTGCATACAGATGTCGTCACCTTTTATCAAGGTACCCGTTTATAAAATACAGATGACATCATCTATCTTCCAGATATTTAGATTCATATGTGATGTTATGGTTAAAAGAATTTGAATGGGTTTAACAGTTGCAACCAGTGAGAAAGTCATGTTGTGAAACATACCTTACATTTGGCAATCATGTTGTGAAACATACCTTAATTCGAATATACTAGGTTACCATTCGAGCATTTCTTTCCTTGTATATCAATCAGTTGCCTATAGCTGAAAAGTTATTTGGCAATCAGTGATCCTGATACACAACCATAACATTTACTGATTCATTTCTGAATTTTTTCCTTGACGTCATTAAACTGCATCTTTTGTCTTAACAGCTTCGTTGCGCTTTAAGGGATAAGTACGATATTGTTCGTTAAGCTAGGAACAAGTCCAGAGATTGTTTCCACGAACTAGTACTATTAAGCCTGATAAGGCAACCTCCCACTGCAACAATGCTCCTTTTACATTGTCAGTTAATGGTGCATTAATTTTTGGTTTATCACCTTACACAGGTGACCGTGCAATTGGTACCATACCTTTCAAGGTATGCTCAATATGCCATGGGGTATTTCCTGATGGATTTGAATTGTCTTCTCTAAAACGTTAGAGAACAATCTCGCATTTGGATTCATGGTTGCATCCTATACAACTTTCTTGTACTTAGGATACACAAAGCAACCATCTTTTTCGTTTACCTAGAATAGCCCACAAAGCAGTACTAGCTTAAAACTTTTCTTCTAACCAATCAGTTTCCTATATCAGCTTAATAGCTGAATTACCCATCATTGCCCTTTTGACAGAGTCAAGGTCTGCTAGGGTAATTGGAACCAATTTAGAAGACACTAGATTAAGCAAACATACAACTGCTTTTGGCGCTATTCCCAAAAACAAAAATTTGGCAAAGCTGGCATAACTTATAAACTTTTAAAGAATCTTATTTCGTTTTACCTACACTATCCCAATCGAGAGATAATAGGCGTAGTTAACTGGGATGCAATCCCTTTGCTCTGCTAGATACTGTAAAAACCCATCACTTAAGATACACCATTATGAATGAAACATAATATTTTTACGGTCTTGTTTAACTTATTCTCTACCTTAGTCTTGAACGCTCTTGATTAAAGCAAGAGACTAAGACTTGTAGTGAACTAGATAAACATATCCAAATCTTAAATGATTACAGTATCAATGCCTGTTAAGGCAACTGCGGAAGTAGACTCAAACCAGCAAACCAGAGCAAACACGAAATGACCTATAGAGATACAATAGCCTATTAAAAGGCCTGGTTACCATCTTATACCTCTAAGTAGTTGTCATAAGTACCATTCTTAGGAATACATGGATTGAATCCATAATTCCATGAATTACTTAAAACTACTTAGACTGATGTAACTTATCTCTATAGAGGTTCCTTAAGTTATACCTCAGAACACTGACAGTTTATGTAATCAAGTAATGAAGAGACAATCATCCATATTAGAAAACACTGTTATTCATTATGATAGAAAACTCTATCGAATAACTGATAATCCAATAGATGAAAATTATGTTTATCAAAACAAAACATCTCTTCAGAAACTTGAATTAAAACAGAGTTTTTAACATAAACTCAAAGTAAAATCTCCATCAGCTAAAGTAGCAACTTCCAGCATCAATCTTGGAGATGGTAATCCCGGCATCTTCAAGCCCTAAGCTTGATTCCGTGCAAAGTGTAGCAAACACGATTAGTGACCTCAGTTACCACTACTCACTAAGGAGTAGAAAACCGATACTAAACATGTTTCAACATGCAATGCAAAAGATGACGTACCTTGTCCCTTAGTTATCAAACTTGGACAATTTACTTTCCAGTGACCCTTCTTGCCACACTTGAAACATTTGTCCTTCTTGTTATCTTTCTTCCCTTTGTTCTCTCCTTTACCATTCTTCTTCTTCTTCATGTCATTACGACGCGATTTAGAATAACTTTTAGCAAGAGATCTGGAATGAACTGATAAGGCAAGACTGCTCCCACTGCTTCCTTCATTCCTCTTTTCTTTGACATCACTCTTTTGACTCAGAAACAAATCAGAGTGACTCATAGAAAAGACTGAAGAAGCTTCTGTTGATACAAGATCCTTGAGCAAACTGTGAACAGTATACTCACTCTTGTTTTTCTCAACAGAAATTATGAAGTCATCAAATGACTTCGGTAACGTGTTGAGTGTCAAGTCAATTTTGACATCATTGTCAATTTGACCACCCATTAATGTGTACTCATCTATGAGTTGGATGAGTGATACCACATGTTCACGTACCGAACAGTTCTGACTCATTTTCTGTCTTACAATACACTTGATAAGACTGGACCTAGCATGTCCATCGAGTCCGCCATATGCTACGTCAAGACATCGCATATTGTCACGCGCAAGCCATACATCACTATAACGAGGACGCAGTGCATCTGACATACCAGCCAAGATATATTGTCTGGCCATGCCATTCGATCACATCCACATGTGATACAGTGCACGCTCCTCATCGGAAGATGTATCAGTTGGCGAACTCGGACAGGGAGTTTGCAGAACAAACAAATGTCCAAATGAATCCAAGAGCTTGACAATGTCATTTTTCCATCCAGGAAAATTCGGACCAGTCAAAGAATTGTGTACGATTGAATTGATGAGCAATACAATAATAGACATATCTAAAAACAAATAAGCGAATTAAAGTAAGCACATACTACAAACAATTGAAACAAATATGCATAGAACCTTTAGATGAAACAATGCTATTTGCTTCCTCCAATTGCCCAAGCTAATCTACCGCAAGCTACTGAGTAGACGTTTACGGCAAACGCTCAACCAGTCCAAAGTAGGTCCTTTAATTTCTTAACATGCCAGGTATCTTAAGCAAAAGAAATTAATATTGGAGATCTTAAGACCATGTTCACCTATCCGGAGCAGGGACATCACAACTGAGTTATACTCCAGGCAACATCTAAGCCAAAATAACCACAAGCCTAACTCCGGACATTAAGGGACGATTTAGCATACGTACTGGACCCATGCCGCATGCCCTTAATGTCCTTTGTTATCCCATTTAGTTTAATCTTAGAGACCAGTGAAAGTTGTCTCAATGCAAGCTACTGAGTAGACGTTTGCTCAGAGGCTCCCACTTCTCATCTTAAACTAAATGTTTTATTTAGAAACCTCATCGCATTAGAACTGGTAAGGGACCTCTAACGCAAGCTACTGAGTAGACGTTTACGCTTCGAGATGCCTTACTTCCAATGAGAAGTCGTATTTGTGGAGGTCTAATGATCTTGGTTAGAGAAGAACCAAAATCCAGCTTAGTAATTTCTTAATTCTAAAGGTTTCATGCGCACACATTATTTTATGTTCCCATAAATTATGTCACACACAAAATTCCATCATAAATTAATATGATCCTCGAATTTATAGACATAATTTAAGACATAAAATAAATCACATAAGACATGCTCAAAAATAAATTGCAACATGCTTATAACAGTAAATAATTAAAGCAAATAATCATGCTTCCTATTATTTACTAGTGCGCAAATAATAAATCACATCATTACGAGAATAAATAAATAAACAAATAAATTCTTGTGGCCCCTCAGATGCGATTACAACTGAAATAAATTAAATCTAACTATTACAAGATTTAATTCCAATACAGATCTTCAAACAGGGCCTCCGTTGGACTTGAAATCTGATTTGAACTGATTTAACAACAACTGGGCTTCAATTAGGGTTTCAGGCCCAAAAAAGGAGTGCCAAACCCTAATTTCAGACTATGGGCCGCCTCCGGGCTGAGAAGCCCGATTTTCGGCCCCAACTTGGAAACCCTAGTTTCCCAACCCAGCCGCCACAGTCTTCAGCAGCCGCCGCCGCCGCCTTTTCGACCACCGCCTGCGGCTGGAGCTCGCAGCCAGCCGCCGCCCCTGCTCAACCCTTGTCGCCAGTCGCAAGAGTCCCGTGCTCACGCTCGACGTACGCACAGCAATCGCAGCGGGTGCTGCGCTGCTACCCTACGCCGTGCACGACAACCACCGCACGCTCCCTTAGCTCTGCACACAACGCGCGGTCGCCGCTGTTGCCCACGACGCCGCTCACCGTCGGACTCGCATGGCTGCAAGATTTGGGAGGCTCCAACGCGAGCTGCAGCAGCCTCAAATGCCGGGTGCAGCCCAGCCACAGGCAGAGATCCTGCCCGCCGCCACCACCCATTACTGCTGCTGCCCATCACCGGTGCTGCCTCGCCTGCGCGCATTGCCTGTACCACCATGCTCGCCGGGAACGCGAGCAGCTGCAACAGCAAGATCTAGGGCGCAGCCCAGCCGCAGGCAGAGAGCCTGCCCGCCGCTGCCGCCGCCGGTGAGATCTGGGTTGAAGCAGAAACTGTCATGAGTTCTTGACTGTGTTCTTCGTGTCTTCGTTCTTCCGGATCTCAGATTTTTACAAATTAAAAAAAATAGAAAATACAAAATAGATCTAAATCTATTACATGATTTTCCCTATTAAATCTAACCACGGATTTTCTCGTGGTGAAAAACAGATCCAAAAATGAGAAGGCCACGAGAACAAAAACATCCACGACAATTTAAATCCATCCATGAACATACATATTTATTTAATATCAATTTATTCAAGATAGAGCCTAAGAACATGAACCCGGCTCTGATACCAATTGTAGGGTTTGAGTCTACGATGGACAACATGAGTTGCCATTAATGAATTTCTTGCCAAGGGTCGTTCTTAGGATACTAGGAACAAATTTCAATTAAATAAATCATGTGATCCTATGCATGCTCCTACAATATTAATTGCAGAGGATGGATTTAGAGAATACCTGATTTCACCGTTTGATCTACAGATCTAGATCGGAGCTAATAACGATGAAATAGATCTGAATCTGAACGCTGGCGATGAACGGTTGTTCCTACAGATCTGATCTTCTGATCTGTTCCCTTGCTCCTTAGAAATCTGGTGAGGATTATCTACCAAGTTGGATCTGAGATCTGGAGAAGACGATCAATTTCTCCCACCGGATCAGCCGCGACGCCGTTCTATCTCAATATACTGAAAACCTAGTTGATCTGATAGAGAGAAGGCCTTTATATAGTGTTAGGGTTTTGAGAAACCCTAACCCTAATGGGCTGTGATCAGTTCATGGGCCAGACCAGGGACCAGATGCAAATAATAAAGTAGGCCCTCTATATTAATTAATCCTTCCTTGTTCAATCCAGAACATAATTAATTAATAAAACAATGTTTTAACCTTCACCACGGTAACAATGCTGACTCGCCCCTTTATTACCACGTTATTAGAAACGGGTTGCACCAAACTAACATGATCCACATATTTAAGGTTTTAGACATTCATTAATTAATTTGGCTTATGACATTCAGCCACAATTAATTAATCTCTTATTTCCTGAGTAATACCACTCACTCCTTTTCACTTATGCTTGAATTAAATAATTCAACCTGCAGGGTTTAGCATAATGAACCTTGTGAGCTCCTCAGGGAATGTCACCATCCTGAAACGGATATGCTTACCTAAACGTCCAGACTAAGCAGGCCACACACAAATTGCCAACACCCAAAATATGGGTATAAGAGTACATGTAAGACTCGCCACCATGGTAAATCAAAGTGTGGTCAATCTGTGTGTGCCCCTTATCCTTCAGTTAGGTTTAAGATCATAGGAAGTATGTTAGGGATCTGACTCATTCATATGTCAATGAGAATGGCACATCCCAATGTTGATCCCATCAATACATAACTATGTACCGACACATCAAGTAGCTAGGATAAGCCCACTTATGAACCGATGCGCCGCAGCTTAGACCGACAGCCTATCCAGGGACCGTCTCAGCTGTGATACTGTTTATATCTCGCTAGGTCAAACGATTCATATGATCCTCTGTGATCTCCTACACACCATATGATCATCCCTATAGGCGAGATAATAGGATATTATGGTTCATTGTATGTTTGTTTAATCAGATAGCGAGCATTGTTGCAGCAAAATATATGAAGACCAGTGTACAAAACACTTAATCATATATGCTTTCAGTATATAATCCCAACACCTGGAAAAGTCCAAACCTTGGAATGAGAAAGAAGATGGGATGATGATTACTTTTAGAAGAAAACAACTTCTAATTGTATGGCGAGCTCATTTTCCATATACATCTCTAATGGGATATTATATGAAAGCTATAAGACTGAAGTTTTGCAACCTATATTGATTCAGGAGTAGGAATCTGCAAAGCAAAGCGAGGAATCTTTCCAAACAACCTCAAAGATTTATTTTCACACTACAAATAGGGTTCGCTATTTTCATTTTTAATTTAGTTTTTAGTTGTTTAATAATTCGTGAGTTTAATTCTCCACCTCTGAAAGCTCTTGAACTTCTGTGGATTATCTTTAAATTCAATATTGATTCATCAACCGGACTTTCACATCTGATTGTGGCATTTTCACCGTATTCAGTGTTGTTGAGGCGAGTTGCCTATTGGGTGCCTATGATTCTTTTAGGGTTGACTTCTAAGGTGTTGAATTTCCATCACGTATCAGTTTTGTTTCTGCATCGCATCTTTGTTCACTCTTTTACTGGGCAACGATTCTTTAGAATTAATGCACTTTTGTTTTTGCAAAATCGCTGCACTTTTTTCTAGCATTGCTATGGATATATAGAATATATTCCGCAAAATGAGCAAAATTGGATCTGGTCCACTTGTACACATAAAATAGTCAGTCATATTGACCAACTACTCTGATACCACTTGTAGGTACCAAAACATCAGAGAATAAATGTGCGGTGGAAGACTTACAAATATGTGGTGGTCCCACCTGACTCTTAATCAAGTCAATTGAGACTTTGAAAAAGTTTTAATTAACAGAGATTTACTTTATCAGTTTTCAAGTATATTCATACAACTTGTGAGTTGTTGGGTTTCCAAATAAGCACACAAAACTAAAAGAGTAATGAGTAGAAAGTAGTAAAAGATATAAGGAATCTTATAGGGTTTGTATGCTAGAAGATCCTATGTCAACTCTTCGATCGCCAGATAGATCAAAAATACTAAACTAGTGTTACAAATGATATCACTGCTTGTTGCAGTCGCAGGATGCTGCTATGTTCACCACCTGCATGCGCACCCAGAAAGTACACTTTCTTATGATCTATTTAGGTTGATTGGCTTTACCACTAGTGTGTGCTAGGCCTCTCTCGCTCGAAGATTGGTGTGAGTTCGAGTTCCTCACAAAACATATTAGTAATTGGTTTTAGTGTGTGTCAGTTTCTTAAAAGAGTTCAGATTTCGGCCTCAGACTCACCTCTGATGAGAGTGAACTCTAGAAAGTAACTATAGCAAAGAGTGCTAAGAGCCTCGTGTTCTGCGACACAAAAAATCAACTAAGAAGATGAGATGTTAAAACATAGAAACCCCGAAGATTCTTGTTCTTTTCATTCTTAGCACCCTATATTTATACTCATGTTGAGTATTTATAGGTTCTTTATGGTGGGTTGAATCTGCTTTATTTTCTAGCCACTTTACACGCTTCCCAAGGTCTGCAAGATCGGTTCTTTTGTTAGTTGATTTTGCTATCACTTCTTGGAGTAGCTTTTCTGAGTTGTGAAGTTTGTTCTGTGTGAAAGCTCCATAATTGACTCTTGATATCAACAAGAGGTATCATAGCGATTGGTCTGATAGGCTAACTGTTTTGAGTCAGCTTGGACCGAATCCATTTCTTGTGTGAATTGAACATGTATCTTTTTGAAGAAAAAGAACAAGAATGACACTTAGCAAGATGAAGAAAGTAGCCTAGCTAAGGAATTTAAAATTTAAAAAAATGTCAAGATCTGTGAAAGCCAGTTATGAGGGAGAAATCAAGATAGCTACAGTTGTTGACACTCACAATGAAGGATTAGAACAACAACTAGGTATTACCTTGACAAAAACTGAGGTAACTGATTCTCTTATGCATACTCTAGAGCACATATTAGATGATTGCGAGATGTGTCACCCGACTCCAAAGATTTATCACTAAAATCACTTTCAAAAGATTTTACATATATTTGTGCGTTACAAGAACATATTTCTCATGCAAACGCATCTTTGAAAGACTAGGTCAGGAAACTGACTGAAGAGCTGAGTAAAGCACAGTCTCTGGTTAGAGATTTTGAAAAACTCAAAAGCTGAAAAATGGGCCATGAAAACAAATTTAAAAAGTCTAACAGCTGAGTTAAACACTTTGAAAGAAGAAAACCTTGATCTAAAATAAATTTCTTTATTTAAAAGCTCAAGAAATATTTGAGTGACAAATTTGGTTTAAGTATGAAAAATCTTTCAATGACAACTCCCGAAAAAGCTAAATCTAAGCCTAAGGGAAAACTTATGAGAGATGTATGATCTGTCAATTCTTCACTAAAATTGATCTAACAGTCAGCTAGTGTTGATCCCAGATCAGAGTACGTATAATGTGCAGCAGAAGTATAAAAATAGTTATTTGCACTCTTAACACGGGCAGTTCGGGTTCAATTTACGACTCAGTTTTTAAACAACAGTTTTTGTTAGCCAGAAGTTTAGGTAACCATTTTACAGTTATGTGCAGTCAACAATTATACACTTCAACACTTTCAGAGAAGTGTTGAAGGTTTCAAAACACAATTGAGAACTGTATGGTGCGTAAAGTAAATAAAACTGTAACTGATGCAGGATATTTATAGTGGTTCGGAGCCTTAAGTCCTACGTCTACTCTTCGGAAATTAATACGGTAATTCACTAAGTAATGAAGATACAATCCTCATGATCTAAAGTCAAATGCTGCAGATACCACCATCCACAACAAAGTGGATCACTCGCCCAGGCAGTTGTTCTTCACTCCTTCTTCAGTTCCTTGAAGCCAGGTGGCACCTTGTAGTCTTCTCAACACTGGCAGTCGTCAGAAATGGATTGAGGATAAACCTCTCTTCTCCTTCTCCGGTGGATGGATGGTTGAGTTCTTCCCAGAACGTACGCTGGTTTGCAAAAGCCCGTAATAACCTTCTTCTCCTTAGAGAATCAGGCTGCTGTGTTCTCACTTGAAAAGTAAATACACCAAGAAAAATAGAATAAGTTAGAAGACTTAATCCTCGTGTACACAAAGGTCACACGACAAATCTTTAAAGATTCCTTAAGAAATAAAGCCTCGTGTTCAATAAATGAACCACAGAGTTAATGCCTTCTTGCAAGAGAGCTTTTTATGCTTTGAGTTTTAAATTTGGCAGAGTGACGACAAGGTTTTTAAGTGCTCAATCAGATATGTTTGTCTCTGATCCTCCTGCTATTTATAGTTGGAGATTTTAAAATAGCCGGTAGAGACATTTTGAAGAATGTCCAATCAGTGTCCATCATTCTCTGTAAAGTAGACCTGCTCCTTTGCCTTTTCTGAATCACTGCCATGCTTTTTACAGGGGCAGTTTGTACTTGTTGTGTCAGACACCGAACAACGTTGTACTCCAGTCATAACTGAGTGTATCTTCGTCTCTTATCATTGACTCTTTAATGTTCTTTTATTACTGATCGACATCTTGCTTTTCACGTATTTTTTTGACATGAAACTGTCTTGGTCTGAAACTGTGAGTGCCTCTCGACAATGGTCTCAAATTGTGAGCGCCTCTCGATAGTTTCTTTATGAAAACTGTGTCTACAGTTTTCATTGCTACACGATCCTTGAAAGTTGAAAAACTGTCTGCACAATTTTTCGCATCCGTTACTCTACGCAGTTTTCTCGTCCAATATCATTGACAGTTTTCTCGTCTGGGCGACTTCCACTTCAAAAACTGTTCCACATTTTTTGACAGTTCTCTTCTCCTAGGCTATTACAACTCGATCATCCTATACAAGGATTACATGAGGTTATAACTCTAAGGCCTAGACTTTGGTATATAGTTTTGACACATCAAAACATAAATTTAAAGGAGGGATTTCTACATCCATACCTAACAATTATTCATACCTAACAATTTCCCCCTTTTTGATGTTGTCAAAACCATAGCTTCTAAGTCAGAAAGAAGACGCAGTTGCTCTGAGTTTACGAAGTTTAAAAATCTAACACTACTCATAGTTGTACTTCTTATATTCTCGACCTACTCTATCTGATCTTCCACCTGAATGGGAGAGATATTTCTCGATTAACATTAATCAGTTTAGAGCGTTAAAAATGCTGATCACACTGGAATATGTGAATTCAACTCAATATAAAGGTAAGAGACAATGATCAGTTGTCTTCAAACCAACAGTTCCAGACCTTTCATTATATGTGATCGTTACAGGTACATGAAAAGTTAAAAACTGCAGTAAGGAAGATACAAAACAGTTCAGAGCAGGCCAGTTACTCCTGAGATTTGTCCTTGCCCTTCTCCTTGTCTTGATTTGAAGAGTCTGCAACTTTTGGCTTTGAAGTAGCAGCAGAGGTTGAGGGTCCAACTTGCGTGGCAAACCTCTTAGCTATATCCATCATAAATTTCATCTTCTGATACCCGGCTTGCTACATTCGCTCCATTTGCATTCTGATCTGCTCATTTTGTCCCTCCATCAACTGCATTTGCAGCTTCACTTTTTCATTTCTCCTCTCTTCCCCCTTTTTGACAAAATAAAAAATTATAAGGATCTGTTGATTCATCTCCTGTCTCATATCATCAGGGGTTAGATGAGGTGCAACCACAAAGATGGGGTTGGGAGACAACGGTCTTTCAGACGTGACGAGTGCTCTAGAGTCTTCGCCGGTTTGGCTCTGAGATGTAGCAGTAAGTAGCTCTAGTTGAAAATGAGCTCTGTTGGTTGCTTCCTCTTCTTCTTTTTGCTTTGCTGCTGCTGCTGCTGCCTCATTTCTTGCCTTCTCGATAGCGGTTTCTTCTTCTCTTCTTTTGTTTTCAGCAGCTGATTCTTCTTCTTCTTCTTTCCTTCTCAGTTCAACTGCTGCTTCTTCTTCTTCATTGCATTTCAGCTCAGTAGCTTCCTCTTCTGCTTGTTTCTTTTGTTCTGCCTCAAGTCTTCATTGCTCAGCTTCGCGTTCTAACCTTTGGATCTCTTCCTCTTCTTTGCGAATTTTCCGAGCTTTTTTGATAGAAACTTTTCAGCAAATTTGCTTCAGAATAACCGCTGAAACTTTTGTTGAAGAAGCAATTTCAATTATCATTTACAAATGAGCTCGACAGCTTTCTCGGCAGTTTCTACAAGAGTTATCGCAGGAGAGATTAGGATTGCTTGAGCCAGGGCTTCTTCATCTTCTTTTCGCAGTCTATCTTCCTTTTCTTTTCTCAATCTCTTAATCTCTCTTTCTTTCGCTTCTTCAAGCTCCATGATGTTCTCCTGAATCACTTCGACTGTTGCATTAAGTTTCTTCTAAAAAACGTGCAATTTTAGAAGTCCCGCATGATTTTCATCAATCATGCGCATTATATATTCCAAAAAAGTTTCTTCACGTTCGACTGTGGCAGTTTCTGGAAGTTACAGTTCATCAGCAACAGTTTCTTGAAGAGATTGCTCTTTAGGGACAACTTTTTGCATTGACAGTTCTTGCGTGATAATTTCTTTGACTGGCAGTTATGGTGTTGTTTCAGCTGTCTCCAGAACCATCATCACAGAATACTTTGGCTGGCTTAGTTCATTGAATGATCCAACTCCATAGTAGAGCATGCGAAGTGCTATCTCACTTAGGGTTTTGTAGAAGGGCTTCAAGTCGGAAACCTTTGTGGCAGCTTTAAATCCTTCCTTGGGATCTGCCTTCTACCATTCCTTCCAGTGCCTCTTCATCGCTGCCTCTTTATCATCGTCTAAATAACTGGCGATATTGACACCCGTATTGGGTAGATGGAGAAATTCTGTAACAAGATTGACATTTACAAGAATTAGAACCTTTTTCACCTTTGTCTTGAAGAATCTACCGTGCTTGTCAACGGTTGCATTTTCATAGAACTCTGCAATGCGATGGGATTTGAAACGGTGTGGATGCGCCTCCAGAAATTTTAGCAGTTTCTTCTTCTCCAGCTTTTTGTAAAGTTCTTCGTTGGAGGTTAAGGACTCAATATCCCTTAAGTTTATAATCTTCTCCTTTACTACTTTTCCCACTCAGATTTGCTTGTTGGTGAGGTCGAAGGAATCCACAATATCATTGGAAAGACGTTGTAATGCAGCGTGAGGAATATTGATAGCGCCTCTATCGTGATTCCCAGATGTGCTGATGCCTTTGACTGATTGAGTCTTCTTTTTACCCATAGTCGATTGAAGCAATGTGGGTGTCTAGGAGTTCAAGAGTTGTGAAATCTTGAGTATGAGAGATATATGCAAAAATAAAATGAGGAGGATGATGATCAGTAGGGTTCAAGAGGGTTTTGATCCATCGGTATCCACGGTTGAGATGAGAATTTCTTTATGCAATCAACGGTTCCATAGAAGGCTGACGAAGATAGCGCCTGCGCCTATCTGTCGTGGCGTACGAGGAGCGTGTGGGCGTAACTATGTGGCTTCTCTTAATTCGCCATGACTCTGGCCTGCATTAAATGAGGCTTTTAGTCGACGACTCTTGATAAATCAAAACTTCGCGCCTTTGATCATCCAGTTTTCCTGCCTTACTTCTGCAGCTAACTGCTCGGGTCAGTTTGCAACTGTCCCTTGTTGAAGAACTGGACAGCTTCTAGTTAGGAATTGTCTTCTGTATTTCAATTTGAAACTGAGTTCTTTTGCAGTTTCTTCAAGCAGTTTTATAACCAGTCAACTACCGAATTCCCTCCTTAGGAATTAATGTGATGTCTGAAAAATCGTACATCTTCGGCTTGACCATTTATGGACTCTGAGCCCTAGCCTTTAGACCCATTAGTTGTATGTCACTTTGGATGACCTGATGTAGTGGTTGAGCAATGAATGTCGACTTTATATATCTGACTTTGAATCACAAAGAGTCTTTTCCCTCATTGAAAAGACTTGTCACCCTTTCGATTCATGCGCAAGTCTGTCTATAAAAGCCCTTTGAATGAGGTAGTGGATATCATCTCATTCAACTCCTTGCTTATTCGATTCCTTAAATTCTTCAAAGAAAATGAATGCTCCATGGACTGTCCCGGAGGATATGGTGAAGATCACTATTCTGAGAAATAAGATCCTTGATAAGCAGAGGTTGTATGCGCAGTATTCGAATACTCCAACTGTTTATAATGAGGTGATGGAGAATTTGTGGGTTAGCGGGTTGGAACGGTTTGTGACCGTTGAGCCTTGATCCTTCCACAGGGACTTGCTCAAGGTGGTTGCCTATAATGCCACAGTTTCCAACACAGAGATCTAATTTTATCTCAACGGAGTGGAGTTCCATTTGCCAGCTGACTATCTTGCAGCAGAGTTCGAGCTACCCCACAGAGGAAAACTGATCATGGAGTATCGGATGGAGGAGACAGCGTCGGAGTGGTCAGTTCGGCCTGAATGGAGAGCGACGAACATTAGTTTCGATCCAACCGTGCCAAGTGGGTGCCTCAAGCCACAGTACTTGGTGTCCTTTGACATCATCAACCAGATGGTGGTTAGCAATCCGATCATGGAGACTAACTTTTCACCACCTGTCTGGAGAGCGATGATGGCATTTGTAGATCAGGCTGAGGTGGACTGGGCAGCGTTTGTCTTTGACCATCTGAAAAAGGCCATGCAGAATGTGCTTGAAGTCCCTATCCCAAACGGCATGCAGCTCAACTGGCTCCTGGAGAAGCAAATCCCATTTTTCACGGACTACAGTATCCCGAATCTGGTTGCATCCGACTTTTATCCTCTGAGATGAAGCTGGTCTCGTCCAACCGCCTCTGACTGCCAACAGCCTCCGCCTTCTGCTTAAAAAAAACTGAACTGATGTATTTTCCTCCCCTTTTTATGTACTCTGTACTTCCTCTCCCATCAATAAATAATTCTCCCTTTTCTTTAAGATCTTCTGCGCAAACTGAATTTTTGTACTTCTATCTTCTGACAACTCGATGACATGTGCCAGTTAAATTTGAACTGTTGAACACATGTCCAATTTTGACTCGCACACGACAGTTATCAGGCATTCAATGTTGACATTTCAGATTCTGAATCTGAATCGTGGAGCGTTGTGTCTTCATGGAATGTTGTTTCTTGCATTTAATTGAATAGGCATCGCCTCGAATGTCGTACGATTTCGTCCATAAATACTCCTTCAAGACATTGATAAGCACACTAACCATCATCTCCCAGATCTTTGAGAATTAACTCAAATTCACTCATCAAATAATATGTCTTCTGCGGATGATATCTCCATCGATCCGAACAAGATCTTTCATAAGTTTGGGTTGGAGGTCCATCATTGGACTAACCCTCGGTTGTTCAGCGCGGTGATGGGGAGTTTGAGAGCAAATGATCTTGAAATGTTTGTGAGCCGAAGGCCTTTCAAATTCCAAGAGGATACGCTGAAGGTGTTTGCCCACACCAGCTATGTTTTGGAGGAAAACAAAATCTTTGGCAACATCAACGACCGATAGATTTGCTGGTCTCCTGAGTCATTTTTCATCTACTTTGGACTCCCTCGCGGTGATACACCAGTCATAGAATGCTTCAAGCATGAAACGACGCCTCAATGGACTGCTTGGCACAGATGGAGGGGTACTGATATCGATTTCCACCTGACGGTCTCATCAAATTGGTTGATGCCTCAATATCGCCTGACTTTTGACATCATTAATCATATGATCGTTGGCAACCCTTTGATGGACAGGGACTTCTCTCCGCCAGTCTCGAAGGCAATGATGGCCTTTGCTGAATAAGAGGAGGTCGATTGGGCTACCTTTGTATTCAACCAGGTGCAGGATGCCTTAGAGCATTTGCCTAACATCCAAATTCTTTACGAGATGTAACTGAGCTGGCTTCTGGAGAAGAATATTCCGTCCCTTGTTCAAGGCTGGACCAATATCGAGGACTCCGATTTCTATCCTCCGAGGCGTTATCCCTCTTGTTGATTGAATTCCAACTTCTTCTAGGAACTCCTTTTGTACATTTTTTAAATTTCTGTTGATGTAATGTACTCTCTTTTGAATGAAATCAAATCATTTCATCTTTCTAATCTCGAGTCACAGTCTCTGATAGCATAACTGTACACGTCATACAGTTTAACATGGCGCAGTTTTTTGAACTCTCGGTTTCTTAACTCCTTCCTTAGGAATTAATGTGAGATCTGGGAGATCATAACCGTACGTCCACGACTAAAAATTGTGAAATAATTTGCGAGGATCTCCATCCAAATGAACAAAATTCTTGATTTATGTGGGTTCCATCGACAAAATTGGAGAACTCCTATAGTCTTTGATGAGGTGATGGAAAAACTGCAAGACAACGGGCTTGAATCCTTTGTGATCAAGGAGCCCCATTCCTTACACAAGGATTTATTGAAGGTGCTTGCCTACAATTCCACTGTCACAGAGAAAGAGATCTACTTCAATTTTAATGGGGAGGATTTCTTTCTGTCTGCTGGCTATCTCGCTGTCGAATTCGGGCTTAGATGCAATGGCATCCCGGTCATGGACTATCTCAAGGATGACACGGGAGTAGCGGAGATCGGGTTCCATCCAACTGTGACTAGCGAGTTTCTCAAGCCGCGCTATAGAGTGACTTTTGACATTATTAACTAGATGGTGGTTTGCAACACCTTTCTGGATACAGACTTTTTTCCGCTAGTTTGGAAGGCAATGTTGGCATTTGAGGACCAAGCTTCGGTGGACTGGGCAAGATTCATTTTTGATCGTCTCCAGAGCGCCCTGCTGAAACTGCCTGAAGTCACTGTCCCCTATGGTATGCAGCTGAGATGGCTCCTTGAGAAACAAATCCCATAATTCAAGGAAGGTCCGTCGAATCTGGTTGGATCCGACTACTACCCTACCAGATGGATGCCCACCCCTTGACTGCCTTTAATAAAAACTTGATGAACTTGTGTATCCTTTTTTTTTTTTTTGTACAATGTATCACCTCCCTACTTAATGAATGAAATAATTGTTTTCCCTTTGACTTTAACATTGAGCAAATTGTTCTCCGAATAACTCAACTGACTTAACTAATAAGCCTAACAATTTTATATGGTCAGTTCAATAGTTTTGCACCAATCAATTCTCATCTTTTTCCCTCGAGATTTTATCAAACTCCAAAAGACCTAGTTTGATGCATAGCTCCTTGAATCGAGCCTCAGGTAGCGGTTTGGTGAAAATGTCCGCTAACTGGTCCTCCGTCCTTATGTATTCCACCGAGATATCCTCTTTCTCAACATGATCTCTGATGAAATGATGACGAATATCAATGTGCTTCTTCCTGGAGTGTAGAACTGGATTCTTCATGATGCAAACAACATTGTTGTTGTCGCAATAAATAGGGACACATCCAGTTTCTATTCCATAATCCTTAAGCTACTGCTTTATCCAAAGCACTTGAGCACAACAGCTGGCTGCTGCTACATATTCAGCCTCAGTGGTTGATGTAACCACCGAATGTTGCTTCTTGCTGAACCAGCTGATAAGTTTGTGACCTAAGAACTTGGAGGACTTCTTGGTGGTATGACTTCATGAGAACTCCACCATCACATAGGATGGATTCTCAAAGTCAGACCATCACTGTCTCTGAACTTTTTTCCTCTCTGAGCCTCTGATGTTTTTCGAGAGGAGAAAATGGAGAGTGATGGACGTTAACAGAAGCAAGCTGGTTTGATTTCTAGTTCCTATGCTTGCTTCTCGTCAGACTTCACTCTTCCTGTTGGGGGCTAGTTGCAATAATTTGGAGCAGTAGTTGCTGACATAACAACTTGTGCTACTCTCATGCTAGCCGACTCAGATGAAGTATATTGTGTCAGTTTAGTGCAAGTGGGGAGACTTGCTTACTGTGACGGTAGCGGATAGGAAACATGGTAGTGAAAGTGGAGAGACTTGCTTATCATGACTTGCTGCTTAACTTCCTGCATCCACAACAGGATATTGGCACTATAGTATAAGTGGTGAAACTTTTTTATAGTGAAAACAAAAGCTAAAGACAAGTGGTGAGACTTGTCCATTTAGTTGGAGCACCACCATAAACTACTGATCAGATTAGTGGAGGCAAGGATAAGGCAATCTAACAGGTGAATGGGTTTTCCCTGAATCCCATCACCAGCTTCAGAGGAGTAAATTGAAGCGATGCAGTTAGAAGGGGACAAGAAGAAGACCAGATGAAGTCCTAGAAGCAGAAGACGAAGTTTACGGCTTTTCAATGTAATTATAATTACTGCTTTCAAAAAGTTGAAAACAAATCAATGGAAAATATAAATCTTTGATTATTTTGAGACAATAACTCTTTGTCTCAAAATGCTTGCCTTATCTCAAAATTAACGCTACACATTCACGTGTAAGCAGTTTTTGCCCTTGATAATATCGAGAAATATCTCTCCAATTAAGGGGGGGGGGAGATTTTAGGGCAGGCTGTGTAAATCAAGGTGTTCTGTTTTGAGTATTTGAATTTGATAGAATATCCTATGTAAACTACTGACCCTTTACCAGCTTAATAGCAGTGGTTTTTGATAACATCAAAAAGGAGGAAATTGTTAGGAAGTTTTCCTACCTAATTATTGTTTTGATGTGTCAAAAGAATGTATAGAAACCACCACGTTAGAAGTGTCTCTAGATTAGCTTAGTTCGCACAAACTTGTAAAGTCCTGTTAGGATATACATCGAGTTGTAATAGAACTGACAAAAGCTGATCAAGACAAACTAGGTGAAAATCTAAAACCCCCGTTTGGATTGTGTGAAGATGAAGAGACCAACTTCAAACTGTCCAGTTTGAAGCTGATGACTTAGATCTAAATAATTCAATGGTAAATATACAATTAAACAACAACTGATACATAATCAAGCAACAACTAAAACACAACCAAATAACTTTGTAATCAAACAACGGCCTGAACATAATCAAGCAACTTTCTCATGGGGGAATTTTTCTCACCGAATTTGTTTCATATATATATATATATATATATTATTTTATAATAGTTGTATTTTTTATGTGATTAATATAAATGAATGTAATCAGTTTGAAAACATATTTTGTAATTTAATTTTAAGTTGTATTTTATTTTAAAATAAAATAAAATATAAGAATTATATATGTATGGTTAGGTGTTTATAAATAAATTTTAAAAAATTATTGTGGTCATGTTCGAATGATAATTAATGATGTAAATGAGAAAAAAATTAATTAAATATGAAAAAGGTTGGGTGATTGATGATTGAGCTGATTAGTAATAAACATAATGACATAATGTAATGGCCGCTGATGTTCACGATATATACTGTCGCACCTCTTCCTAACACCAAATATGATTAATATTTGTGCTAATAGTATATTAGTTAGTAATAACATAACGATTATATTTGTCATCAGAAAATAAAGTTGGCTCAAAACATGACAAAAATGATGGTGATATATGTGTAACAATATGTGTAGGTGTAAGGTGTTTTCAGAGGAAAACAAGAGAGAGAAGAATGATTGAGGAGGTCACATGCATTTTCATAAGCCTTTCTCTTCATGACAAATCATGCTGGGCCTTCACACTTACACATCCATGTGTTCAACTACAGTCTTTATTTTTATTTTATTTTGCGCTTTCTCACAAACAATCTGGAATTTTTCTGGTAAGATAGAGTCTTTGTTTTGTGATGCTCCTTTCTTTCTCTTTTGGGAGGTGGGTGAAATTTTTTATGCTATTATAAACTCAGAAGATATGTTATTGATATACCACATCTACGAGATTGATTATATATATATATATATATATATATATGAGTGAAATTTATTAATACCCATTTTTCACTATATGTATTATGAAAATACCTAAAACATCATATTCATTTACAAAATACTCACTGCACATTCTGACATTTTTCAGAATTCTATTATTAAGGAGAGAGAAGGTCGGTGTTGGGTCTGTGTCGGGCCACCGACACCGACCCACAATTAAATACATTAAAAAAAACTTGAGAGTGGGTCGGTGGCTGGCTTCCGCCACCAACCCACTCCTTACATTTCCCCCCAACAGACCCACACACACCACAACCATTATATAATATATAA